>JAVJGJ010000001.1:122288168-122336850 GCA_035590215.1 Microhierax caerulescens
ATCCCTGGCAGTGTCCCAGGACAGGCTGGATGGGGCGGGGGGCAACCTGGGCTGGGGGGAGGGGTCCCTGCCCAGGGCAGGGGGGTGGAACCAGGTCATCTATAACATCCCCTCCAACCCAAACCATTCTGTGATTGTATGATAACGTTATCGATAGTGTTTCTCAACCTTAGACCTGAGCAGCTCCAGGCTCTGTCAAGTCTGTCCCCAGAGATGTCTGTGGCTCTGCTCCAGATCCTTCAGACCTTGAGAGAGGTCCGAGAGCTGACTCAGCGGAGCTCCCTAGCTTCTGCACAGCCACGGTTGCATTCCTCTGCAGGGTAGTGCTCAAGTTCTGTTTATGTGAAGGATAAGAAACGACTCCTGTTTCACTGACCTTGTGTACAAATTGCTCTACTCTGGTTTGAAGTCCCCAGACTTCAAATTTCACAGTCACGAGTTTGTAGGAACACATAATGGGCTGATGGGTCTCTCTCCAGCCTTCTTTTAACTGGCCCCTCCCAGTCTTCTGTGACTTGAAATATTTAGGATCCTGCAAAACAAAGAAAACATACTGGGAAATGCAGGAGAGAAAGTCCTGTTTGCCAGTTTGCTAAAGTAAATGCTTTGATAAGGCATAAAACATGAAAACATGCTAATAAAGGTTATGAAAAAGTAATATGAAATTGACTTATATAAGGACGAGGATATACCAAAATCCAATCCTGTCTTTTATCCAACGGCCAGTGAATCGACAGCAGCATATTCTTGGATATGCTTTGACAATCAGATCATCGAGGGCATTTTCAGCTATAGGAAAATATGTTATTGCAAGTCATTACGATACAGTGCACTCCCGAGTGTTATTTATGGCCTTTGGAAAAAACAACATTACTTCTTCAGAGCTTGCTTTTCCACTACTCCCTCAGCGTGACTTACTCGCGCTTTCTACCCATGCCTGTCTTCCTGAACTCACGTCCAGCTTGAGCTCTGACACACCAACACTGACGTGACCCAGATAATGCCATTTTCAATTTTAAGTGAACTTGTATATGCAGGTGACCAGCTAAGTATGAAACTCCTCCAATGTGGCCAGCTCTGGTTACAACTGAGTTATTGTCAAAACACTAACTAATTTCATCCCTGTCTCTCTTTTACAAACAGGAAAATAAAATAAATTGGTGTTGAAATTACAACAGCCAGACCAAATAAACAGTAAGAACGTTAGTTCATCTTTAAAATTTACTTTTATCTGTACAAAATACAGTTTTATCTATCAAAGTGTTATTTTCCATACTGGTATAATTCTATTTCTCTTTATGTCCAATACTGCTAATTACATCTTGTAAATAGAAATAATTTGCAGTTAAGAACTGATTTTCTAAACTTGAAAATAATGTTTCAGTAAATTCACAGCGGAGCTTGTAAAATCTGTCTTCAAGAATAACCACCAGTGCTCATCTGTGTTGCCTTCCCCACAGCTGAGATCTGGGAAGATCTTTTAAATCCATCTTTTGTTACGAAAGCAGTTAAATATGTATTAAGTACGTACTTAAATTATGCAATAAATGGAAGACAAATCAGGAGAAAAAATAACAAAAAATTGATCTGTCCTTAATTTTCTTTCATAAGTGAGAGCTAATATACCATTCTGCATCCCTTTTTGCTACTGTGCAGGTAACTCCTGACTTGGCATCTGATTTTATCCATAAACTGAAGCTCTGTCATTAAAGCTTCTCTACAAAGCTCTAATGAGGTGACAGTCTTCTTTCTCTGTGAAAGTCATTGCTTTTATTGCTGACACATTCTTTCCTAAATAGAAACTTTAAGCTCTCAGTATAATAAGGTTTCAATGTTAAATCACCATAAAAACAATTCAGCAGCAGCATCTCTCAGAGCTATGTACCACTGTATATCACAACGCACAGCCACATGATGCTGCCAATCTTCTCACTCAATAAAGCTTGACCTCAGATGTATCTAGATATTTTCTGGCTGGAAGAGTTGTTTTATAACTGATCATTGCCTGAAGCAGTCAGCATAATAATAGTATATATATATATATAAAAAAAAAAAGTAAAAAGGGAAGAACTAAGATACAATATTCAGAAAGATGTAAAATTCTAATAGATGGTTCCACGAATGAAGAAATAATTACAGAAAATAGGATTTCAAACATTCCTGCAAAAAATATTCCCGTGTAAAGTAATTATTTCTAAAAAGGAAAACCAAAGAAAAACAGTTCCATGTAAGGCAGGGTCTGCTGTTTCTTACATGCACATACAGTGCCAGTGTGATGGAGCCGTTGTCTTGATTAAGCGTTTCAGATATGCACTTTAATAATAGTGAGTGTTACATTTCATATCCCTTCAGCGATAACCAGATCTATAACGGAATAACTTCACGTTAGTCCAAAGGGATTTAACGTAATGAATTCGAGTCAGCATCAAGTATTCAGAATTTATAAACGAAAATTAAATAAAGAACAGCTACCCTGCCTGACTGCTCAGTTATACATAAAACCCTGCGTCTCGTTCAAACGGCGCGAGCCCGGTGGATGCTGCGAAAGCCGTGTTCGCCTTTGTTTTATTTTTGTGAACTTAACCCAGCAGACAAGGGCTTTCATACTGGAAATCCTTCTGAAACTGGTGCCCCACAATTAATCCACCTACTGCAATACAGTGAATCCACGGCATCACTCCTGGCTGCAAATTCCTTCAGCAGCACCCAGAGACGGCACATTCGCTTCCCTTAATCGCGTCCGTTTTTCTTGAAGGACACGATGATTTGTCACCAACTGGCTGGGCCATTCCCAGCACAGAGCCAGGCAATGCTGGGCAACACGGCTCACAGCTGTCATGGAAATTCCTGCTTCTCTGGAAACACTCACATACGGGCACTATAAAACTGTTGAGCGATGAACGGAAGCCAGGGAACAGAAAAGAGTTCAGAGGAAGAGATTTCTAGCTTGCCGTATGCAAGATGAAGGCGTCACAGGTTTTACTGAGTGCTTGCTCAGGCGAGCTCGAACTCAGCCTGCGCACGAGCTGCGTCGTGGGCTGCAAGGTAAGCGGCAACGTGAAGCAAAGTGAACTGGAGAGTTTAATCTCTGGCCCATCAATTCAAAGGGCGTCAATGTTTTACAGGGGCGAGTCGGTACCCTAAGTAAAAGGAACATCACTGGGCTTTTTAGCTGGATCCAAAACCCCAGTGGTTTTAAAAAGCTTTTGGCTTAGACAGACACAAATTCTGGCTCAGCCACTGCTTGTGCTGTGCTTCACACAAAGAAGCATTTAGGGGAAGAATCTCTATATTATCTCTGTATTTTGCATGTATTTACACTTTTCTTAGGTCTTTGCTGTTGGCCACGGCCACAGGGAGCACACCATGCTGGGGCACCCTTGGTGTGACCAGGACTGCTCGGTTTTTGCTTTTTGCTTTGCAATATCTGCTCCAAAGCCCGCTGAAAGCAATGAGAACTTTGATGTGAAAGCCACAACCCAGAATGATTTTATGTGCCTAACTCATGCTTCAAATGGCCGGACTGAGTCACAGCCTGGAATCCTTTCTGCAATTCAGGCATACAAGGTCCTTCTCAAAAAAAAAAAACCACCAAAAACCCCACCCCAAACCCCAAGAACTAGGAACGATAATTTTCTATTAAATGCAAGCAGAAATTACGCTGGGACACAACACCACTGCTCCTCCTGACTTTCATGCCGTAGCTCACTGATTAGGTTCGTCAGAACAAAACAAATTAGACCCAGGGCCACGCTGCCATCCCTGCAGGTCCAGGAGGAAGCGTGGAGCACCTGGCCCTGCTGGAGCACGGCCGTCCTCGTCCCGCTGCCCGTGAAAGGTGCAGCCCCGAGGCAGCAGGCTGGGGCGAAGCAGCGAGCTCTGCGGGCAGGAATTGTGGCACACGCCTCCGAACCCTTCTGTCAGTGACCAGAAACTGGGTGAGCTGATCTTCGGTCTGACCCCGCTTTTATGTCATTATTTAGATCATTAATGTTGTACGTGTGCCTCATTTTTGCTTTCAGCCACCCCACGCCTTCCTCTCTAGAGAAGCCATCATCCAAAGAATACTGAGGCCATTCACTATTTTTCCTTGAATTTATCTACTGGCAAAATCCTCAATCTGTTTTAAATGTAATGGCATAGCTAAAATCTTTTTGTTTAAATAACCTTCTCGTCCTTTTATCAGGCACAATTTATTAGGAAAGCCCATCTGGCAAATCCTTTTGCTACAGAGGAGCAAAACCTACTCCGTATTTGCAATACATTATTGCCAGGTGCAGAGTGATTTAAAAATAGCACTTCTGCTAACATAGCAGAAACATCATGACCCGTAAGCTGGGCTTATTTGAGAATAAAATATAAAATTACAAGAAAGTAAAATAAAAGCCACAGCGTGATGGACATGGTTTCAAAGATAGCACTCTCCCCGTGTTTCTTACTTCGGCCGTGGCTGGTGGCTCCTGTCTCAACACGCTTATTGTGGGAGATTCCATTATTTAGCATTTAGCATCTATTTACTTAACCTTCCTCCTGGCCTGCAGATGTCATGGGCATCAGATGTGGGACTGCACCCCCCCACCAGGAGGCAAACACCAACACGCTGACCATACAGCGCTGGGTTCTTGCAATGCCTTTTCAGATTTCATTCCGAAATTCAGTTATTTTTACTGAAATAATGAAATACATTCATTGCTTACAGAAAACTTCCGAACGCGAATGGGCACACTTTCCCTGAGCTTTGCCGTGGTATCAGGCGTGATTTGAAGATGCTGTACTATTCCGCAGCTGGCATCACCCCCTTTGTACGCTGGCAGCCAGCGTGGAATATCTTGTTAGCCTTGTCACCGGTCTGTCTCGAAAATTACTTGCTGCTTGTTTGGCCATTTTAGCTCAGAAAAAGATCCCCAAGCTGAACGTGCTCTCCAGAGGTCAAAGAGCTTTGTGCTTATGCCATGCATCCTATTCTCCTACTGGAAGATGCTCAGATGTCCCAGAAATGGATTCCTCCTTCCTTCCTTTTGGTGCACGGATTCATTTTTTTCAGATTGCTGTTGCAATATATTTCGCTACCATGCTTCTGAAGTGCAGTCAGGCGTTTTTCCTCCTTTAAGGTGAAGACCATTTTGTTTGATCTTGAATTTCAGAACCAATCCTTCACGGGTTTAATACATGTGATCTGGCATTTCCCCATCAGCTGCAGTTACTAGGTTTTGGATTTAAGCTTATATAGCTAGGGCTCTGGGAAGATTTGCTGATGTAAAGATGTTACTATAGACTTTTATGTGGAGGAATTGTTTTAAAGGACTTTTTTGTCTTCTTTTTGAATTTCCATTAAAATGTATTTTCTGGAAGAGCTAAATACTTTAAAGATTGTAAATACTGGGACAGTTCTGAGATGTTAAAATACGATAATCCTGCCAGCCTTTATGTGAGCTCACAAGCGAAGTCAGTAAGGAAAAGGACAATTTTCATCTGGTTTTGCTATGTGCTGCCCTGGACTGCTGTGCTGCCGTGTCGCACACATTCAGTGCGGGGGCTGAGGCAGCTGTATTATTTCAACTACCATAATTTTCTGGCTCTGTAATGGGATAGAGGTTTTGTTATTCTGAAAGCACCTGGACAGTACTAAGCTGGACCTATTACAGTGCAGCTGTGTTAAAGTAAAAAAAAGCCAGCAACTGAAGAAGAAAACTGCAGCAGCTGCACAAAATCTTTCTGTTCGGAGGTAACTTAAAAAGTTTATTCCATTTGTCCAACTCTCAACTGCTTTGTTACAAACAGGAAATGAAACACTGTTAATTTTGAGAACTTGAGTATGTTCACAAAGAACATTTTGCTCAGTAGCTCACATCCATAGTAAATGTTTCATTTCAGTGAATGATTCACTTGAGGCCCTCGCTCTTCAGCATAGCTCAGTTTTATTCTTTTCTATAATTCAGATAAATACATATGTCTATTTAGGGAATACACGATGGCTGGTGATACATATTCATTGATGGTAAAGTTGCAAGGAAATGACTTCACAAAATGCACAACTACCCTTACCTGTAGGCTTGTACATTCTTCATACACAAATATAAAATTCAGTATTCAATGTAATAGGTATGTTCACATCTGGAAACATATGTGACTCCTTAGGAAAAACAGGCAAACTAGTTAGCTTGGATCTAGATTCAGACTTTCTCAATTTGGAACCTGGCACGTAAACTTCTTACAAGTTTAAGGGGTTTTAGGTCCATGCCCGTTAAACCCCCCTTTCTTTATGGCAGCACTGCTAAGTATTCTGGTGGGTACTTTACAATGAAGCTTGTAGATGGTCATTAAGCTCAAATTAAGTCACCTGTTCTGAGACAGCCAGAAGCGCTGCAGTCAGTCATTCCTCCTCCAGCCTTCCACAAGGGCGACTCTTCTGACAGCAGAAATCACCGTATCTCCACAGGAGACAGAATGGGACTGTGTGTGCTTGTAACAGCTAACAAAACTGTCTTCTGATTCACTATTTACTTGGTGATTTCAGCCCTCTCATGCATATACCGGCAGATAAGCCCCCCATTCTTAAGGGAATTCACATCACTTGGATGATTCTGGTCAAGCGATCCCTTGGTATTATGGGCAGAGGTTCCTTTAAAGTGTTCCTCGATGAAACAACAGCTCTCCTTAAAGCCTCCAGCTAACTGTATTTTTTTTTCTTCAATTTTAGTTAATATTTAGAAGGAGAGACAAAGCAGATGTGCACAAGGTTGAATTCAATCATTTTCCCTTCAGCCATCACAGCATTTTCATGGAACACTTCTCCTCTCTCAGCAGTACCAGCATAAGTCAAAATGAGCTGTGCAATTCAAATGCAATAGTACACATATGAAGATGTTTTATACATTTTGTATTTTTATGTGTGAATTATTATTATGGAAGTTACAATTGAAGGAAGAATATAGATCTGTTTATAACATTCACATCAGGACAACTGAAAAAATAATTTCTTAGATCATAGGTGCAAGCAGTTGAAATCATGACTGAACGGTTTCAATTATTTAAGCTACCTCTCTAATATACCGTAATACAACCCAATAATGAAATTTGCTATTAAAAACTGAAGTATAGTTTTCATTGAAGAGGGGTGCACTTTTGTTAGGACAAAAAAGAATTTTAAAGCTCGTTTCTAGAAGCCACGAAGTACGCTGATCCTGGAACTTGCTTAATTTTAAGCATGTGAAAGATCCATTACTAAGATTACAAACATGCCTGAAGTTAAAATCATTCTCACTGATCTTTCTGGATGGGAGTCAGAACTTACCCTGTGGGATCTAATTCTTAAATCCTGAGGATCGTACTTCACTTTTAATCTTTAAACTTAGTATCAATTCAGATTAGATGGTCTAAAAGCAGCCAAACTGTTGTTATCAGTGTAACTAAAATACCTTTCAAAAGCTTACAGTAAATGGTTTTTAGTTATCTCTGAAACTGTTATTTGGAAAACAGATCGTTTCTCATTTACATAGAGTTACTTTTTCATGCTGTTCTGATTGAAAACAGATGGAAATTATATTCACAAACAATAAAAATCTTTTTATAGTCCCTAAATTATGTGAGAGGCCTCATCAGAAAGGGGAATTTGGCTTCATCTTCCTCATATACTAGCATTAAAACTGCATAGTTTGTAAACTTTGGAAGATACGGAATTCAACTATTATTAATTCAGTATCAATTACAGGATGTGTACACAGTTAAGCACTAAGGTGTTTGTAATATTTTGTATGAATTCTGCAACAGGATTTGGTAACCAACATACAAATCATCCATCAGTACAGAAAAAACAACAGATGCTGGGCTATTTTTGTTGTTTAAACCCATATAAAATTCCATTTTGCTTGAGATCTAGATTTGTCTTTGAAATAACAACACAAAGACTCTGTAATCCTTTTCTTACTTATCATGAGGCTGGTTTTATATATCACAGGAGTAATCCCATGGAAATTTTTCTTAATAGTTGGCTATTAAAAATAATTAAAGGAGGGAAAGCTGAAAAGCTAGTTGTTACCTTCGTGTTTACAATTTCCGAAAGTGCAGATACTGAGATGAAAAATCTGACATGATTTCTTTAAAACACAGTCAAAGCTGACTCGTTCAATAGCAGCAGTCACTCCTAAATGGAACCAGAAGACCGTGGAGTTCAGATACGATGATGGGACCGATCAGCTGTTTCATGAGGTGTTATATAATTCTTGGTACTAAACAGATGGGCTTCATTATCGAAGGAAACTGATGAAATTACTTTTCATTCTACTGTAGACCCATTTTTGGTTTATGACCCATACATAAAACTTGAAATAGGGTCTATAAATGGAAGATAACAAGTCCCTGACATTTTTTAGTCTGAAAATCATGTCTCCTATGGTATAGAAATACATTCATTGGCAGGTCTTCATTTTCTATCCTAAAAATGATTATGTAGTCTCGTTTTGTATAGTCAAACAGCTGCCATATTCATTGCCAGCTATGAATATATACTTGGCTCCAGAGGCAAATCCTATCTCCAAAATTAAATGCAAGCATAGATCTGATCATTCCTCTCCTGCTGCTTCCTGAACCACGATTTTTCAAATCTGAGGTTACAACCTGAGACCTCACCTTCATTTGCATGGTGGCTGCTGATTTCAAACCAGCGAACTGCACTGACCTAAAGGAACATGCTCTTCAGAGCCACGCGCTATCAAATATATATGGGAGCAATTTTTCAGGGAATTGTAAGAGACTGAACGTGTCTGCTGCCATCGATGCCTTTTGGCAGATTTACCACAGCATGCAGTATGCTTCAGTCCCTCTTGCTCTTGTGGCATGGTGGCCCCAGAGCATCAGCCCTGTTCTCACTGCAGCACCTTTGCTTTAGTAGTTGGGGCAGGATGCAAATAAGGACAACAGGGACGTTTAAAACCTCTCAGACCTGCAGACACTTAACTGAGCTCCACCATTCAAAGAAAAGGCCCTTTCAGCTTCAAATGAATTCAGCTGAATATCAAAGGTGTAGTACAGGGTATGCTCTGATAAGCGTATGAAGGCATTTCAAAAGGTTGGAGGAATCATCTGCAAAAGAAGGTGTCAGGCAACCTAGACAGAGGGTTGCTCTCTGCTTCCCCTCTGACTAAAGCCTTTTAAATGCTGCTGACCAGCAAGGTTTCATACAAAAATAAAATTGTTTTGATTCCTATCAAAGCTTTCCTGCTTTTACATTCCCTTCTTCACCATTTCACAATCAAGTTGCCTCTTACCTCCGACTCCTTGTAGTAGCGCTCGGGGATTTCGTCGCTGGCAATATCAATAAAGCAGACTTCTCGCTCCAGATCTTTAGCTTCTTTGTCAAAAATCTGCGAGATGTAAAGAAATTCAACACTTTAACAAAACAACACCCATGCAAAATCCACCTGGAATAATGGTTACAAGTGATTTCAGTGACTCGTGCCACATAACGTAGGTTAGGCTGGCACCTGAACAGCCTCTGATGCAAGAATCGGAAGCTTTTGCAGGGTCACGGTCACATTCCGTAGCCCACTGCAAACGTCAAAGGGAAGATCACATACCAGCACAGTGTTCCTAAGGAAGATTAACAACAGTTTGAACGAGGCCACAAGCTGTTTTGGGAACAATTCGCTATGTCGGACCAGGAGGCAGTGGACTGCACGTCAGAACACACCGTGTTCAGCACCGACTGCTCGCACCGCTCTTCCTTCCTTCTGTACGTGGAGACGTCGGTCCAGTCAACGACTGGGCTTGGTTTCATTGCATCCTCTAATCTTTGAACTAGATTCCATCACCGTGTAAAAAAAACGTGACTTTCTGGACTCTGGGTGTTTCTAACGTTTTCACTCTAGGGACACTAATGAGTTCCAGGTGTTTGTGTGAACGGGTCAGGCGAAGTTGCTGTTATACTGAGAATCAAAATTTTGGTTGAACGGCCCTCAGTGGAAGCTGGAAACTTCCACTATCCATTTGCACACACATACAGCTTATTTTCATTTTAATCCTTTAGGAACTGGTTTTGAACACCACGTCTCTTGTTTTATGCAAGGCAAATGACGGGTATATTTTGCAAATGCAGGCCATTTGCATCTGCACCATAGTAGACTTCTGGGCCTGTTTCCATAATTTAATTGTTTAGGCATCTCAGTGACCCATGCAACTTACGCTTTGTCTGCAATAAATTTCTGCTTGTGATTCTGGGACTTGGAAATAGTGACTAGTTAAAAGGCCATCATAAAATTCAGGGAAGCTGTGCATACAGTGTCAAGATGGGTAACAAGCTAACAATGTGTTTTTTCCTTTGAGGCACAATGTTCTATAGCTAAGGTTTCCAGGAAGCATAAATATTTTTGTTTTCCTTTTTTTAAGAAAAATAAATGTAGCGTACACTCTGTTCATTTCATTACATTTCATCCTAGAGGAACAGTTAAAAATATAAAATGCCATAAATTATTCAGTAACAAGAACGCTACTTCATTATTTCTGAAAGAAATGCGGCTGCCCATTTAAAGCATTCAAAGTGAGCAATAGGCTACAGTGAACAAGTACCGCAGCTGGTAAGAAGAACATTGCTCAGGAAATCGTAATTCAAATATTTGAAAAGCCAAAGTTTGACTCTACAATTTTAACTTGTCTTGGTAGTTAACAGTACTGGAATAAAACAGGCAACACTGAGTGCTTACTGAGCTGCCTATAAAATGTGGACATCTCTGAAACTGCACAACTGAACAAAGGGAAACTCCAGTCTGGTTTTATTTGTGTACTTATTTTCCTTCTCCAAACCTTGTTTTGCAAAATATGATGTTGATTATTTGAACAAATTTGAGCTGAGAGGTCCTTCCTCTGTAGTGCTCTTTCTTAGAATCAGGGTACATTTTTTAAAATAACTGTTACGTTATATATATATATATATATATATATATATATATATATATATATAAAATATATGTCACTTTTTATAAGATTACTCACTTGTTTTTCTCCTAAACAAATTCAGATGTTCCTTGATAAAATCAGTTGAACTGTTTCTGGAACAAGATGCATTTCACCATAATCTCTGAGCTTTAAATAAAACAATGGAGATTTCTCTCAAATGGACGTTACCAGGTCAGCCGAGGCTCTGATCAGTCTATGGCTGAAGTACAAGCCTAATAAATTCAAGCACATGCAGATTTCTGCACATCTGCAGGGACCTAAATGGGGACCGTTACCCAGCTTCTTATCTGAAGAACCGTGCCCTGCTCTGTCACAGGCTTGATCCACGTATTGCACATCGAAGTAATACAGTTTAAAATTCTTAGTTTCTCTCTTTAAAATGCTTCGATAGAAGCAGGGATGACAGATGCCTTTGCCAGTCTGTCAAAACCAGGAGGAATTTTTCAACCATTTCAACTATGCCTTAATTGCTGCTCAGGCTATCTCTGACCATTTCTTCCATTCCAAAAGTTTGCTGAATGTCATTCTCGCCTCCCTTTGCTGGCAGAAGCTCTTGTCTAATCATTTATGCTTCTCCTCTTCTTAGATTGTTCTCACAAGATTTGCAGATAGAGATTTAATTTTCTCACTCTATCAGCAGTAGAAAATAACAAGTCATTAGAGAACAAGACTGATTTTCTTTCTTAGCTTTAATTCTCTTATTGCCTCTCCTAGTCACATAATCTGGGATTGTCTTAAAACCTGTAGGGAGGAATGGGTTTATTGCGTTTGCGATCAAAGCGACTAAAGAAACTTAAAAGTTTTAAAGGAAGAGATTAAAGGCCACAAAAAGAAGCATAAGGCTCCCAATCTGTGCAACTGTATTTGCAAATGTGCAGAAAATGAATGGTGAGAACAATCTGTATCCTTAAGAAGATGATGTAGAAAAGCAGAATATTAAATATTACATTGGAAAGAACTGGACAGGCTTTACATTTGGAAGCCAAGTAATTAATTGAGATTGAAATACACAATCAAATGGAAAACAAAGAATAACATTCAGACTTAAATGTCCTTTTTGCTGTAGGTTTTGGGTTTTTTTTGGGGGGGGTTGTGACAGCTTTTTTAGAACAGACTAACATTTATCCACTTCCACTTTCAAAGAGGAGGAATGAGAACTCATTACTGAGACCGATTTACCCACATCATAACAAAAAGTGCAAGAAAAGTTCCAGTTGGGTCATCTTTATAATTGTCAATAGTTACTTTTGGGGAAAATAAATTAAAAAAAAAATAATCTCCTGGCAGATGATTCAGGATTGTTTCAGGAAAGAAAGATGATACAGGATACTGCAGAAATACAAGTGCTGGTGTATTTAACTTTCTTTCCTTCATTTTCCTCAGGACCTACAATGACATGTCCTAGTGCATACTTTGCTAGTGACTTCTTTCTTCCTTGTAGCCAAAGCCAGAATAGAAAGTCAGGATATGAGACAATGGTAAGTCAACAACAAATTTAATATCTTTTTTCCTACAAGCTCCCTTCCCATTTTTCTTCTTTTTCTTCTACCTTCAGGCTCAGTTGCTGGCTTCAACCTCACTCAGATGTAGCTCATGCAAAATCTAACTTTTATGGGCAATCACTACAGCTAAGCTGGTTTGGATATATGGATATATGGATATATGGATATATATATATATTTGGATATATGGATATATGGATATATGGATATATGGATATATATATATTTGGATATATGGAGTCTAAAGCCAGGCTCGGCTGAATCCATGGATCACGTTCACACTGGCAAACTCCTCACTCATCTACACCACCAGGACTCTGACGGTCAAACCTGTGCTTGTTTGGCTAGGCTTTGTTCCACAACATAGGCTTCCCTCTATTGATTCTTTTTTTTTTTTTTTTCCCTCATTGAGAGTAAAGAAGGTATTCAAGGGATTACCAGCTGGAAAGCTGTTCATCTTGGGTTTTACTACAAAATGTTTTTTTTTTCGCCAGCCTAGATACCGGGAGTTTGTGGTCAGAAGGCTGTAATAAGGCAGCTAATTTGCATTTTGAACAGTACGTACAGGACACAAAACTTCCTGTGGAAACAGTTAAATAACAGCTCAACTTAGCAAGAAAGACAAGTTGTTAGAAAGTGATAAGGCAACCTATATAAAAAACTCAGTACTATAAACAAACAAGTTTGAAAACAGGTATGTTTCTTTCTGGAAGGTATTTTTTTTTCATCGCTTGTGATGCTTTGGGCAAGAAAAGATCTCGATGTTTTTCTTACTTGTTCTGTTAGATCCAGGCAGTCAGCCATTGCTGAGAAATGCAGCTAAGGCAGAGAAATGAAACAGGAAAGAGCTAAAGGCTTTTTATCCAAAAAAGCAGAGCACCCCTAAATTAATTACAGGCAGGTAATATGGTAGCAAGCATGGATATTATCCCGTGTGCTAACTAATCAGACAGCTGTGCCTATCTACAAACTTAAGCCAAAATGACTACATTTTTCAATGTGCAATGAGTAAATTTAATTTATTCGATATGAAAATTTTTACTTTAAATCAAATTTCCTCTTCTATTAAATCCTTGAGTTAATATCTACACCTGAAAATGCATCTTTTCTCTTTCTGCCTCCCCATTTTCCCTGCCCTGCCAACAAAGCCAACAGGCATCCCGACAAACTTCAATCTTGACTTTGCAGAGCTGGACATCACAAGATGACATCTTAGTGGGATCGGCAGGCTATGACAAGAATGGCACAGCAAATATGTCTTTAAACTTTAGAATCTGAAATAAAATTAAATTTATATCTGCCTTTTTCACTATTATATTGATTCATTCATTGTCATTAAGCTTCAAGAAAATGGAAAAAATACAGTACACATCTAGGAAAGGCCCCCAAGCTTAAATGCACATATGCAACATAAATTCTTCTTTTTTAATTCAAATATTAATACTTCACTGAAGCTTTTGGGGTTACTCTGTATTTTCTCCTATCCCTGAAATGCAGTCCAGCTTTTCAACTGCAGGTATTGAGCAACCCATTTGATGACGAGCACTTTCTGTGAGCAGAATACATATGTATCTACCATTTGTAGGATGGTTTAAATCTGATTTCATAGCATGTGAAAGTTAGAGGTATAATCGCAGTTAGAACTGCAGTCATTTTTTTTCTTCCTATCAAAAGAAGTTAAAACCTGGCACAAAACCTACTCTCCACCTTGAAATTCTAATCTCCATAGATGGCCATCGTCAGAACTACTGGCTAGTCTCCAATTTATTACTACAGCATCCTTCAGCAGGTTGTGTCATCTGGTCCACTTTAATTCCCATTTTTCTCAAGGAAAAATTCGATCTAAAAGAAAAGAACACCTACTCGGAACTTGATCTGTGGAGCTTTATTCAGTGTATGGCTGTTCAGTAAGTCACGTTCCAACCTCAGGTACCCCCAAAGTCCATTAATTTGCTTTTGAGATTTACTTAGGCAACGATTTCAAGAACTGACCAATTTCAAACCTGTTCACTGGCTACAACTATTTATGTGGACACACATAACTGGGAGCAATTCTTCTATGGAAAAAGACTGAAGCTCTCCTGGTGAGAAGTAAATTTGGCTCACTGAACAGCATGGGAATATTGCTGTCTGCCACAGAGTGGAAGAGGCAGTTACATATTTATCAGCAGCCTCCCTCCCTGCTCCTTTTTATCTCCATGTCACGACTCCTCTATTATTCCACCTCTTAGAAAATATCTCATTGAGATTTGTACTTTCTGAACAAAGAAATGTACTCTTATGTAATTATGTCACAGTAGCTATGCTTCCAAGACCATAATAGACTATCAATAATATTTACTGGGATCAGGTTTTCTTCCAAGGCATCTATTGCAAGTGCCAGATTTACTAATTAATTTCAATAGTTAAGAAAAATCAAGAAGTTGAGCCACAACCACGTTACTTGTTCACACTCTCTGTCAGTACGGGCCTTATGTTACGCTCAGCGATGGCCATCTGTGCTCGGGACATACTATTTGCAGTTATGTTCAACAGAAAGAAAGCTCTTCACGCAGGAGGAATTTTAGGCTAACCTCTCCACTCGTTTGCCTGTATTTTTTGAGACTTGTTAGAGGGGGAAAGGTTCACAAAACCAAGATTTTTCATGGCAAATTATACAGGAGATGAACAGATACTCCATACCACCGTACAGGAAAAGTCCTGGTGCAAATGAAATCATCCCTCGACGTGACCCTTTTGACATCTTTTGCGGTGACGCTCAGCAATCCTGTATACAGTTTACAGAATGATTTGCTGTAGTGCAGCGAGGCTAAGCCAGGGCACAGCTGAACCCGTTTCAGCTGAAATCAGTGTTTCATGCAGTTTCCTTAAATAGTGAATTTACATTTAATTTACATGTGCTATATTGAAGTTTGTTACAACGTAGTTCCAAGTTACTAAGATAGGAGACAAAAATAGAGGAAAACAACACCCTAAAACTAGCAAAACTAGAAACGGCTTTTCTTCTTAGCTGGCCATACCTAAAATATATTTTACTTTAGTCAACTGTTCCACAACCAACACTTCAGAAATACACACTAAGGATGAAGCATGGTAAGTGATCCCATACTGTACACCTGGTCACTTGCAGGGCTGCAGAATTAGAATTCGCTGTCAGGAAAGGATTTTCTGACTTTACATGATGGCACTGCAATTTACTTAGGTTGCCTATCAAATAATATCTGCTATTAGCTGGCTGGGTTTAGCGTGCTCAAGATATTAATGTGTCAAATGACGCTGGTGTTAATTTATGACTATATGGAATACAGAACTAGCTTTTGTCATCATTCTGAGATGCACTTTCAACGCTACATTATCTTTGAAAGGCAAGAAACACGCTGATAATATATTTTTCCCTTGACTGACGAAGAGTTAATGCTGTAGCTCTGATGCCTTTATTGGCACGACTGAGACATACACTTAGAAAAACTTGTCCAGTGATGCCCATACTTTATCATCTTGAAACGTAACTCTGCCTCAAAATCTTTACTCCGCACCTTCATTACCCTCAAGAATGTTATTCTTGCTAATCAAATCACAGCCCTTTACCAAAAACCACGCTGGTTTAAGATCTTGCATGTTATTCTTTAATAATCAAGATCCAGCCGTTGAGTTTTCCAGAGCAAAGTGTTATGCTACAAAGAGCAAGGCACTGGAAGTTTTACATATAGCGGATTTTCATTATTGACAACTATTGGATTATTTTTACAAGCTGTACTTTTTTACTCTCCCCAGATGCTATCAGATGTCAAAAATTCACTGCCCAAATATCACCAGAAATTGATTCTGCGACTAAAACCCAAAACAAACCAACAAAACCCAGTCAAACGTAACGATCCTCCTGTAACAAACAGGAAAATTTAAATGTCTCTGTGACTCAGTGGTTTGCTCGCACAGTGTCCGCCCTTCAGCTTTCCTCTAACTTCAGCTACAAACTGTTAGGAATTTTCACCATGACTAGACCGTGCCCTGGAAGCAGACACAGAGCTGCAGTGCGTGAGATCACTGTGCACTAATTACAGGATCTACTGGAGCCATGTGGTAGGTCCCTTCTCATCGACAGAAAGCCTGAGCTGGTGCATTTCCCACTAAAATTAAAAACCCCCAAACTGTCTGTAGTGTGCACTCAGACGGGAAGAATAGAGATGGGAGAAAAGGGAGAGCAATACACCATTTAGAATGAAATCAGACTTATGTGACATAAATACTGAGCAACCAATGGAGTTTTAAAAGAAGGTAACATCTGCCCAGGTAAAAAAAGAGGTTTAACAAAGTCTGCTGACGAAAACCAGGCTAATCATTTATTTGCAAACAAGCAGTAACTCATACCACTCCTGCCTGTGATTTCTGACTGCTTCATTAATTAGATAACCTTAAGAATTCTCTTGTATTTAACTTACAGTTTTAATATCCAAATATAGACTTTGCGTATCCATATTCAATTTCCCTAATTGCCAATTGTTCTTATGGGAAAAAAAGTGCACTGGGTGATTAATATGCGCTTTTATAGCCTGTCTGTGCTCACTGACGCCGTCTGTTGCGGGCACCTGCACTTCCCTCTTCCCAGCGGTATCCGCTGCAACCTTGACTTGCGTAAGCAGCTGAAGACGCAATAAGGAAGCCATATTTTCACAGATACCACCTACAGTGTCATTTACATTTCACAAAATATTCTAATTTTTAGAAATTCCATTTTGTAACTTAAAAAAAAAAAAGTAAAATAAAAATAAAATTTCTCTTTAAACTAAGTTTTCTTTTTAAAAGACCCGTAAGAGGAAACACTGAATGGCTTGACTCACTGGTCTAGTTTCTAACGCTATTAATGAAGCTATAAAGCTGCAAGGTAGCAGCGACAATATTTGATGTACTCACATTTTAATCCAACACTGATTCTGTTTTGCTAAGGAGGGAGTTATGCAAACATCGAGACAGGACACAGCCAAATCTGCTGCGCTGTAGCACTAGAAATCGCAACGGGATGGATTTATGGTACTGTGCTACTACCACCTAGCCAATGTTTTATTGAAATAAAGGGTTTATTGTCCATTGTTCTTTCTGACAACATCTATATTTGTGCAAATCAAGTGCAAACCTTTTAACAGATTGGAACAACAATGCTTTAAGTACGTTTAAAACAAGTTGAAATGATGACTTGATAGAAAAATCAAGTTCCAAAGCAGATACTATTATCCTTCACTAGTTTCTTCTATCATGACAATTCAGAAGAAAAATCAGGAAGACTTCTGCATCAAGATACATTGCAGTGATTAGGTAGAATTTTACCAGACAATGCAGCATGTTAAATAAAATAATTTTAATAACATACTACCCTACTAAATGACAACAGGAACCCGAGAGCATTTATATTTCTTCTATATTTAGATTTCTTCCACTAATCAATGGAATTAGTTTTAGTATCCTTATATCTAATTATTGCTTTTCACAATCGATATCTACTTTGTTAGCATGAAAATGAAGAATAGATCAGAGTTCAAAGACTTCAAAAAAACTGTATGACCTCAAAAAATATATCTAGAAATAGTTGAGTTGAGTTATCCTCATTACTGTCCTATTAATACTCATTCAGTATATTCTGCATTACAACTGCAAAATTTATATATTTTGGATTAATTCTTCATCAGCCGAGGTTGATAGTTACAATAAAGAAAAAGATACTGTGTCTATGGAAATCTACAGAAATTGATTCTATGTTTCCTTTGTTTTCTGAACAGGCAAACAGTGTGATATTTAAACTAAACTTGTCTAATATGAAGGAGAAATACACTTTGCATTTTCTGAAGTGGGGCTTAAGCCTACTCATCGAGTAATACAAACAAGATCTACTCCTAGTCCTAGCTCCAATGTGTTTGGTTTAACAGAAGTCTCTCCACAGGCTCAATCGTGTCACTCACTCCATCTTTACTAACCTTCCAGCATTTCAGTGCTGTACCAGCCGCATCTGTGTCACCAGACCAATGTCACTGGGTCAACAGCAAAAACATACATCTTCCATTGGTTTATCGTGTTCACACAAGTGAACAGCATAGCTCTCAGAATTAGAAAATCATGGAAATTAGGGCTGGAGTGCAGGCCTCTAATTCAGCTTCTCCTTCTCCTCCTCAGTTCAAGTAGGAGTCAATTAAATTTGTTAATCTTGGTAAATACGTGCCTAGTCTGTGACTCAGGTACCACAATATACAGGAAATGTAATACTACCCCACTGCCATTCTTCTTGGATGTACATCATTTGTGTATCCTACCTCCGTGTTCCTTTCATCTTAAATTCACTGGTGGGGTACTACTCGGAACTTGATTCATAGTATTTTAGCCACAAAGCTGACACACAGAAAAAAGTTGAAAATTTACTGATTAAATAGCTTTGGTTCTTCCTCTGTTAGGCATCAGTACGGAAAGTGTCTTCTCATTGCTGACATTATCATTACCAGAAAACTGGCCTGCACCCTCCGGAAAGCAGAGGGGTGGGCTTGCTCTGAATTAAAAGTGCTGCCAAAAAGCAGAAGTGAACATTGAAGAGTGTGTAAATTACATACTGCTCATACTGTTGTAATGTAATACGCTGTTGTCCTCTCTCACTGACCTGGCTTAGACTCGCAGTGACGGCGAGTTGTTGCTATCTGGTGGCTAATACATGATCGCTGTCATGTTCCCACTGGGGAAGCGTCTGCATGCCAAAAGCATTATTCAGAATTAAACCTTGTTCTTTTACATGTGATTATTCTGCCATAAGCAGTGCAACAGCTGTCAGGCTTATTAACACGCGGGCCCAAGGCAGTTCGGGAGATGTACGTCCCATCTGGAGAGCAGAACGCTTTCACCTTAACCCGGCTGCTACGGGGACGCCCCTGGAAACCGAAGGGCTCTGTGTCTCACACGCCTTAAAATCTGCTTTACTGCCAGCTTCTTCCTCAAGGATGAGTTTAAACACTCCTTCACTAGGTCTCTGTGTTACAGATCCTTTTTCCAGACGTTTTAAGCTGTATATCACACCTATAAGAAACTACCTCCCGTAAGTCTGCAACAAACGACTGTTTAAACCAACACGAAACAGAGAGAAACGTATCTGTGTATTAATCCAAGGGTTGAATCTTTACGTGCCTGGTTTTATTGTAATTCTTTTCTTGCAAGCTGTGCTGTACAACTGCTCTTCTCCCTGTCAGGGCAACAAAATCCAACGGACCTCCTGCCTTCTAGCCCCAGCATCTCCCGATCAGCAGCTGCTGGCTACTGGCTGTCACCCTTCCTCTGGGGAGGATTTTGCATAGTTAATTATCCTTTTCAGCTGTAAGCTCTAACTGTTGATAACTTTTTAACTTTGGGGAAGTGATTGCCAAAAGCATCACCTCAACAGCCCAGCCATTGTTCCCCTGAAGTCATTTACTGGGATCTCTCATCTCTGACCATTGTTTAGTTTCCTGTTTGCTCTTCCTAACAGCTCCCTGGAATTCAACCCCCTTGACTCAGAGAAAAACAACATGAAACAGATGAAGTGGAATACAATTACACCCCCCACCCCCAAAATAATAGAAAGAGTAATCTTTTCTTTACTCTCCATGAATGTTCATCAGGACTAAATTTACATATTAAGTTATGTTGTGTTTAGAGAGGCAATAAGTAGAAAATGAGATGCAGAAGGGAAGTTCCGCACAGAAACCCTTCATCTTAGGGTGCTTTAGAGCTACCTACTCTGCAAGCTGACAAGCTGCTAATGAACAGGACACCCAGGTAGGTGCAAAGATACAAGCCTGATTACACCTTTTTCCCAGACTGAAAGACCTACAAACCCCCAGTTACAGACCATGATTAAGTAAAAGGATTAAATCAAATTTTGCAAAAGCCATTGTACTTACGCTGTCATTGCTTCCTTTGTTGTCCTCATATTTTGTCTCTATGTGAATGGAGAATTTAGGCAAAAATGAACACTGCAACAAAAGAAAAATATGTTTGACAAAAATATGCCTTGCTTCATCAGCTGACATATGCAGTACATCCTGTTTGGTATCAGCTTTCTTAATTTTTTCAGATTAATTCAAGAAAGAGTAAATGTACATAGAAGGTAAGAGTGAAGGTTTTTACGATTTTGGAGGGATGTAGAGATTCTATTTATAACAAAGGTATAAATAAATCAGTGTAAGTACTCTGGAACAACTAGATACAGTAGTTTTAATGCCCACGATGTGTAAGAGTACAAATATCCTGAAAATCTTGTTCTAAGTTCAGTTCACTAAAAAGGATCTCCACAACAACTAGGTATTTGTTATCATAGGCTAGTCTATTCCCCACATAAAACAATCCAAGGACACTTCACCAGCTGCAGGTGCTAACCAGACAGACAACAATGCTTTAATCTGTGAGGGCTTCTAGTTTGCCAGTGAGAAATTAATTTCAGCATAATCTCCTATTAATGATACTAAGATGGAGTATATGAGCCGCTGTGGAAATTCCTTTATACTAAGCCCAAATCAATCTTTAGATAATAATGCAAAAAATTAAGAATACACAAATGTTTTTTTCTATTAAAGGCAATGTTTTATTTTCTAATAAAGAAAAATTCTGTATTTTACACCCAAATAAATTTATTTTTTTTCTATGGGTTACTTAATTTAGTTGGCTTATCACAACTAGAATTTATAATACTAGGCAACATAGTTCCACTGGAAAAAATATTTCAAGTATCTTTTCTTTAGCCTTTCACAGTTATTCTTTCAAAACAACATTTCAGATCGGCAGATAGAGTAGCTCTCCAACCAGCTCTGAAGGATACTGGTTCAGCATCTTTAATGTTAAGTCATCAGGTCTTTTCTTGCACTAACTGCCAGAGAAACCGAAGTGCCAGTTCCCTGCCTGATGCATCGCTAATACCCTGTGGCAAAGTGGCTTTGTAAAGAGCACGACTATTTAATGTGCTGTACACACAGATTATACAATGAGGACATTATGATGCCTCAGTGCTCGCATTGCTGTTGGTCCAAGTTTGGACTTGATAAAATTTGGAGAGTTCTTCTAAGGGAGGGGCTGATGACTAAGAAAAGAAAAGAGGTGATTTAGAAGAGCAGCTGTAGCGCAACAAAACTGAAATGACAAGCCAGCTCCTTTGAGACTGCAGAGAACATATTCCTGATGCCATGGACAGCAGCCAACAAGTCATTGTTCAATCTTCTTCTGATCACAGGGTATCCGGTGTTCAACAAGCAGATCTTGAATCAATCCTCGGTGAAGTTTTGCCAGAATAAGGTTCTGATGCCACGGAAGGCTTCTGGTCAAACTGTCTTCCCAGTATCATAACTCCCATGGAACTTGCTGGTGCTGCAGCTGCCCACACCGCACAGGCTGCTCTTCATGGTTTACATGTTTTGCCTTTTATTAAAGATTTCTGTGGAGGAGCACATTTCTGAATTTCAGTTCAACCTGAGATGTGACAGACTCTCAGCTCTGCAACTTGTTCATTGAGTGAATATGTGGGAGGGAGCAAAAAACCCCCACAAAACTATGAAATCAGCAGTACGTGGAGTGCAGGATGGGGCAAGTTCAGTGACAGATCTGCTAGCTCCTATTACCCATATTTTGTGGGCAATTAAACATTTCCTATGAATACATCTCAAGAAGTGCCAGCTGAAAATATACAATATTTATAAGCAGGCTGTCAGAACTGGGGATCTTGTAACAGGAATTAACACACACAAAAATCCAAATATTCTCCCAATTGAGGTTTCACCATGTATCTCGGTATGTTGCTCCTATTCTGGCAGACATCCAAAGGCATCTGCAAGCAAAAGCCTTGGCAAACAGCAGGCACTACAGGGAAAGAAGTCGGGGGAAAAAAAAAAAAACCCAAAGGCGAGCCAATGTTTGTCATAAGGTTCTGTTTGTACCTCCAAAATTAACCAAAAGGTGGAAAGAATGTCCTTGAACTATATTGTTAGCTGGAAGAAAAGATGAATAAAAGGGGTCGATTAAAAGAATTCTATAATCAAATGTTTCTAGAGTAAGAAAAGTTATAAATGTGGTGTTACCAAAAAGCAGGGAATGACCGAGGAGACACAGGGGTGCCAGCACGTCCTAAAACCGATTGAGAGGACTCGTATTCAAACGGCATAAACCAACATTCTAGTTGTTTTCCATATTCACAGAAGAACACGGAGGACTGAAAAGTAAATTACTACTGGAGGTGGATTATGAAAAGCAGATTTTAAGAAAATGCATAACCTAACAACAGACACCATCTACCGCACAGTTTTTAGCACATTTGGAAAATAACTCCGTTGGCGCTAGGGTGGTATAAACCATGAGTTATTGATCTCAGAACTTGAGTATATGGCAGCCTTGTATTCACAGCGTGAAGTTGTTTATCTACAGGGATCACAGCCCAGGTGTACCGAGCTCTTGCTGACAGCAACCTAGACCTCTGCTTATGGGCAGGCATCCTGTGGGAACATCGGCGAGGGAATGAGGAGACTGCCAGAGAGTATTTCGTTTTGTTAGCGCTTACTCGTGCTGCTCACTGAATGCAGTAACGAGGACTCAGTGCCTAGGTCTGAAAAACAGCTTTTAGAAACATTTTTGCTGGAAATAGTAGAGATGTATGCCATACTATTTATGATACACCGATTGTTTAGAACGTTTTACGAGCATCACATCTGCATATTTCCAGGTTACTGCTCTAGGCCATGTTTTACTTACATGTTAGCGTGTGTTTAGCACCTGTGCTCTTGAGCTGAGGACCAAAATTTAATTTTCTTTGCTAGGTAATTAAATACAATCAACACCCCCTAAATAAAATCTGGTAATTGATAAAACCAGGAAGCAGAATGACATCAGTGTTCTGTCACTAGTGGTAGGGTCATCAAGAACATAACGCTTGAGCAGCCCGACTATGTAGGTCAGAGAGTTGTGAGTTTGCACACTTTTCAATTCCGCATCCTGAGTCCAGTGGTTTGTCAGAAACCTCGGTGGCTATGGAAACCGAGTGCTGCCCTTAACGGCTCCGGGCAGTGCAGTTCTCTCAGCTCTTTTAAGTAGCCACAGAGTCCACCACAGGGCTTGGTGCTGCTCTCATGGTCCCTTTGTCACGTTTGAAAACTCCACTGACAGAAGGAACTTCAATTTAGCATCTTCCACATCGACAGCGAATACAAACTGACATCCTCACCAAAGCAGGTCCTGTTGTGATTGAAGTACCTTTACCTATGAACTAACTATAGAAATACAGGACTTGGATGGAGCGTGGTTTTTAATACTTAACCCATTTTTTCTTTATCAAAACAGTTGGGTTTATGTCACAGTTCCAGGCACTGAGGAGGATCAAAATGCAAAATATGAAAAACCTTTGTGCTGCTGATTTGATGCATGGCTACAGTTTCAGAGGAAACTGTGAATAAAGCCAAATGCCAGATTTCCCTTTTACCTTGCTATTCAAAACTATCTACTACTTTCAGCCACTGCCTGGAGTTTACCAGCAATGAGTCAGATCACAAAACTTTGAAACGGAGCCATTTAATTTATTGAACTCAAGGCTGCATTAGGCTGCCTGTAGCAGTTCAGCAAGCCACTGCTCAATTCTAGTTGTTGTTTCCTGTGACCCAAAATCTAAACTTTAATAAAAAAATAATATATCTATCTAACATTGTTTTTAAAAAAAAAAAAAAAAAAAAAAAAGTAAGGATCTTTAGAGTATTACAGAATAAGAATTGCAAATGCCATTTACCTCAAGCCACCTCATTAGACAGCACAAAGTCATTGTCTGCACAAAGGCATTAAAAGTCAGCCTCCCTGGGTATTCGGCGTAAGGGCAAGGGCTCTAACAATCTAATCTGAGATTACAAATGGCAACATGAATTTACCCGAAATAAAAACAAAAATTCACCAAAAAGTACTCCATTGCAAATACATTTCTCAGAAACTCAACTAACTGGCAACCACTTTTTTAGCAGCTGTGGGGGGTCTCACTGGCTTTCAGGAACACTTAGCAAGGTCCAAATTTTTGAACGTTTCACAGAATGTGTCTCATGATTCATCAGCTGCACTCTGACTAATTGGCTGAGGGCTCTGGCAGAACCAGAAAACTGTTTATGCATCATTCAAAAGACTTTATTATTCATCATGCAAAAAGTTGCTTTTTCTCCCCCCCTCCTTAAGCCGCTGTGTATTTACTTAGCCAGGGATTAAAATTGTTATGCAACAGTAGGAATCAAACTTGGGAGTGAACGGTAGGTAATGAACCTTTTACTAGATTTTTTTTTGCTTTCCTTGCCTTCAAAGCACCACTCCCTTTCTGCTTTGCCTCCCCCAGGGTGTGTGTTCTTCCAGCACAAACCTGGCTGCTGATTCACACACTGAGCACAGGAATGCACCGGGCAGCCTTTCCAGTTTTCCAATTTTTTTCCATTTTTTTTTTTTCCCCACTATCTCTACAGCTTACAAGGTTTCTTTTTGGAAAAAAAGAAAAAAAGAAAAAAAAAAAGAGTGGTAAATTGATTCTTTAACTTGAAATTAGGCTTAAATTCTACATAATAGGACAAAATCTTCAGAGTCCCAGTGTCTTCAATGATAAGGTTTCTTTGTGTAAAGCTCTCAAAGGAGATGTCTTTTATCGTCACCTCCAGATTTTTTAGATGTCATAAACCCCCTTAAAAATTTCTTATAATCCAGTACACCTGTGACACTTAAACAAGGAGAATATTCTGGGCTTTTTGTTTGTTTTCTTAAAATTCATATATTTGGCACCCCTTTTGGAAGAACCAGGAGAGGTTTAAGGCTCAAGAAAACAACCAGGTGAAATAACCAGAGTCTGTAATAGTAATTACCGCACGTAAGCACGGGTATTTCCAGATTAAAACAAAGTGAAATGAAAGCAGCACGCAGAAAACACAGACCGCAGTTGCATTTTCCATTCACTCCAGATAACCTCCTGAAAAATGAAAGGCCTATTTTTAGCACGATGATTGATTAGTGTTGCCATAGCAATAAGCAACACTTACAAGAACAGGGTAGAACCAAAGTATGCCAAAACACTTGCCAAAGTCTTAAAGAGAGAGTCAAACACATATGGTGGTTTACAATCGTTTTATGGAAATGACTATAAAAATAACCTTTGCGTAGTAACTACACCCGAGGCGGCTGCAGGAATCACTATCGTTGTCAGCAAATACGCTGGACGGAGGGGAACAGAAGGGTTTCTCTCCCTTTGCTGCCTGTTTCGTACAAGTGAGCGCTATTCCATCAATAGTTTTAGGGAGTTTCAGTTTCCATTTGGTTTCTTTCTGCAGAATGTTCAAAGAACTGTTAAGAGACCTCATTATGGTACTTCACTTCTCCTGCTCCTTGTGATGTTAATCCACAGTCCACAGTCCTTGGGAGTTATTTTTGTACAGTAAACATTAATCCCACTTTTTTTTTTTTTTTTTTCTCAGCATCAGAAGCATATCCCCCTAAATCTTAACACAAAAGCCTGGAGAGGCAGACATTTCATGTAAATTTTCTCTCTGATCTCCCACCACTTTCCAGACTGATGATTTCTTTTTTTTTTTTTTTACTACAGCTACATATACATTATTTTGGCAATACAGGTGGAACTGGATCCTTTACAGAGCAATCTCCATGGAGCCTCGAGGTAAGGAACACAGTAACTGCTACAGTGAGGTGAGACTGCCCAAGCAAAATTAGATTTTTTTAATAAGATAACTTCTAGATACCACATCCTTGGAATTAAAAAATTTTGGGCACTGTTTTGGGAGTCAGTGGGTAGCAACATCATTTTTATTGAAGATCAAAGACCTGGAAAAGACAAACGCAGCCCCTACTTCTCCGTAACAGGCACAGGGGAGGTGGGGGCTATGGGGTAGTGGAAGGTCTTTGGACTCAGTGGGGCAGGAGGGAATGCCCAGCACAGCAAGGGGCAGGGGAGAAAGGGACAGGCACCCCCACCCCTGGAGCAACAGGGGGGCATATATAAACCAGAAGGATGGGTGGAATGAGAGGAGGGAGGTAACACAGGAGACTGCCAGTGCCTCTGGACAATGGAGAGGAAGAACAAACAGACCTCGATACAGGAGAAAAATCAAAATCACACATGGATGTCAATAAACAAGATGTCTCCACAGTTTAAATGCAAGAAGTTACATGAAAATAATATAGTGATGTCTCTCCAGCAGATTTCAAATAACAGTATTTCCTTCAGCTTTTTACAGAATGAGTAAAGATAGTTTCTTTAATTGAATATTCAGAGTTTTTTGGAAGATGGCCACCACGTTATTGACTACCTTCAGAATGCTCTGGAGAGCACTGCACGTGAGCACGCAGAGCTGCTATGTGATACAGGTTACTTGCTACGCAGGCTAGTAGCATCAATCAGGATGACAAAGTCAGAAGAGAATAGACGGAAAGGGCTGGGCAGGATGATGGCAGAATTGGGAAAATGTGACTCAATGAGAGGGAGGAGAATCTGAAAGCGAGGTAAGTACAGGAAGGCAGCAAAGAGCAGAAAAAGTGCTGTTGAGTGGAAAGAGTAAGAACAATGCAAAAAAAAAAAAAAAAAGAGGGCTTGAAAATAAGCAAAGGAGTTAAACTCTCGTAAACAAGCTCAGAACGAAAGCTACCATTTGTTTGTATTACATATAATAACATGAAAATGAAGCAGTTGACTAACAAGTTGCCTCCACTCACTATGAAACTCGGCACTTATCTCTGGGTTTGCCTTCCCTTAGGATCTCCTTCTTCAACACACAAGAACAGTAACCTGTTTATTGAGGAAGAAGGGAAGCAAGAAGCAGCGTGCAGCAGTGAAAACGACAGTCCTATGAATCAGAGAGGGGTTTGGATTGCTTTATAACAAGTCAGTGGTGGAAAACAGGGAATTCTCCCAAGCAGTTTGATTTACTCTGATTCAATGGGATTAAGCTATTAAATGAGAATACAGGTTTGCAGCTTTCTAAAAATATATTACTTGTTTCTTACATATACTACAGAGGTCCTTTCTTTTGCTAGAATCTCTAAAGGAACCAAATAGGTGTTTTACTAGAGCAGTGTCACCAGTCAGCCTGTCTTCTAAGTTGGGGGGTGAGAGAGGAGGAATTTTGGTAGTGACTTTGTATTAGGCTCCTATCTTGCAATACAGATTCTGTTGCATTTTTGATGCAGCCCTCATATACTCAAGCTGGAGAAACATTTGTGCACTGAACACGGATGGGTTACATCCAAACTTCAAGTACTGGTAATCAGATAAAGAGAACACAGGAAAAAAAAAAACCAACACTCTACAGTTTCTTGCCATATTTGTCTGAAACAACTTTTTTTTTTTTCCTTCTCAAGTCATCTCATTATGAAAGTAACAAAAACATTCCTTCCAGATAATTTACTTCATGGATAAACTGGCAGCTGCTAAGTGAAGCACAAAACATGCCTGTTTTGAAAAGTAATCAGAAGCCAGCAGGTCAATAAAGGAACATTTAGCTACTATCACTCTGGGGCCTTGACACATACCAGACTAAATAATTTTATTTGCCTCAGTCATTTACTGTAGAAGAATTAGTGTCATTGTGATACATCATCAAAGGAATCGTTGTCTCCTGCTTTCCTTCCCGTAGCTGGTTTTCATAAATATTCTGAATTTATATGCTGTTCCTAAGTTAATTTGAGACACTGGCAGGTTGAAAGAACGTTCTTCGTCCTTGCAGAGTAATAAATGCCATTTTTAGTGTTTATTTTGCTTTATATACTTATAATTGTGAAACTAACAGCTAGCCATAAATTATGCACAAAAAAAATTATCCAGCTGTTTTTAAATTTCAGCCCTGGAACTGAAATATTGCTAACAACACTGAAGCTGTTCAGATCATCAGCAAAAACTAATTGAAATTAATCCTGGTAAACACTTGAACTGCATCTCCAAACTCAGAAGAGTGTGCTTAAATTCTGTTTGTATTTTTCCTAACCTGTCTGCACTCCAACTTGACAGCTAAACTTTGTTAGGCTCATTTTTTCAGTGTACTTTGTTCCCGTGAATTTTTTGTACCGTGGTTTTCTACCATGTCACCATACATTCGTGATGTGATTATTTGTTTGCTTGAGGCTCCTCTCTTTTTGTCCACAATCTCAACTGTCACTTGAACAGGTCAAATGGCTGTTTGCTCTGCGCTGCTTATTGTCTATCAGTGTCCTGTTGCACGTAAAGAAACTTAGTTCTATGCAATCCTTTTTTGTTTGGTTTGCTACAGAGACAGGTTTGCTATCTAGTTAATTATTTCTCATCTAGCTGGACAACCCCAGAAAGAAAAATAAGAAAGCCCCCTGGAAGTTCAGTCATTCTTGTCCACATTATCCAAGAATAGCGTAAATATTTTACACTAAAGATATGTATTTGCAAAGGCTGTGATAAGCTGGCACATACTGGTTTGTCAAGAGCTGCAAGGCGTCTTTCCTCCATCCTCCGAGTGAAAAAGGCTCCAGGCTGTGACTAGCAAAGGAATTCTTTCCTAAAGCTAGCAGCTAGCAACACCCATTCCCCTCCAGCACGTGTAGCTGCTGGACAGGAGGCACCAGCACCCAGACCCTGTAACTGCTCACAGAGTAAAGCCCCTAGGAGTGACTTCTACAGGGCTCCCTTTCAGCTTCATCCCAAATTTACGAGCTTAACGTCAACCTAATCACAATATTAAATGAACTTACAAATTAAACATTTATTTTTGCAAGATATCTTGTCAGGTTTCTGATTACTAGATCAAAACCAAAGCAACTCCCGAGTTTCAGAGACTTTCTCACGTACAGTTCTTAAGTAATGCTCTGGCCACTGAAACAAGGGTTTGACCTTTATAGGAAGATCTCGTGTCTGGCTCTCTAAATAGTGCCCCTAGATCTGGATGACGTCCTTTGGCTTCAGCTTCGAAAGTATTTTTTCTGCTTCCTCCTCCCTCAACATCAGCAGGAAGCTTGCGAGGATTAGCGCAAGCTTTGATACAGCATTTCTTGGGACATCACCCACGTCTCATCTTCCTGATCGGAAATCTTTTGTATTGCAGCTTTAATGAGGCTCCACAAACAGCACAGCGTAGGTTCTCAAGCTCTCCTGACATGACAATACTTCACATATCACAAAACATAAAAGCATCAATTGTGCAATTGTTCTGCTAAATTCATTTTCTTAAGTATGTCATTTGTTTTACGTATTATTTATATGGTTGGTGAGGCTTGGTAGTAGCCCTGCTGTTTGCTGTCAAATTCAGGGGGTTGCTGTGTAGAAAATACCATCCCTTAAAGCAGGTGCCATCATAACTGGACCCAGAGGTACTAACACCATGACAATCTAATTTCCATTCCTGTTTTCATGCATCCGCTCACTCTTGGCTTTTTATACTACCACTGCAGAGAACACTATCCTGGAAATTATTTCCAATGCCTGCTGAGCTTTTTTTTCTTTGAAGATGACCTTCTTAAGGACCTGAAATTAGGACATATTTATGAAATCCAAACTACTTCCACAGGAAAATCAGATTAATGAAATTATTCGGCATTGAATCGTCGAATACTAGTGTATGTTCCTGAATGCAATTTCCCAACAGCCTTCATATTTTACAACTAAAAAAATCTTAGGACTATCAAGATTCACTCTGTTGTTCACATCCTCTTCCATATCACTAACATACACTGAAATAAATAACACTACTGAGCCTTTAAGGTCCTTGCTCTTTATTTAGCATGGAACTTACAAGGTTAAGGTGTGAACATACTACATAGCAGTATGTACTTGGTAAGACTATGTTTTATTTATCCAATTATGGGCCTGCCTTTAGAATCAATTTTCCTTGAAGTGAGGCCCAATTTAATTCTTAGGATGCCTCACTGACCTTGTGAGGGAATTTACTGTCTTTAAGAAAAGGGTTTCCAAGCTATCTTACGTCTTTTGGGCAGTGTCCGTGGGTTTATTCTTTCTTTCAGGATTCTCTAATGAATATAGAAGATCAAAATTTAGAGGAATATTTCAGACAAGGATAGGAATTATTCCCAGTGGTATATTTAACATTTCTGTTCCAGATTCAGCAGTTTGAGGCAAAGACACTTTCTCTATTTCCCTTAAAAGATAATTTCATAGTCTATCAGCTCCATTAAAATAGATTTTAGATGTTTGTCTGAAGTACAGTTTCCTTAATCTCATCCCAATATTTATAGTTCTGTTTCTTTGCGCCATGGTGAGTAATTAGTCCCCAACTCCCATACGCAGTTAGACTGTCACTTAGTGACTGTTTTGCCTACCTTCAACATTTGTAGCCCGATTTAATTTTTCTTTACAAGTCTCTTCAACCCTGCAATCGTTTCTGCTGATGCTCTTGAACATCTCCGCAGCTGTATACCTTCTGCATCCCCTCACCAAAATGTGTTCCAGGTGTTGTCCCATCAGATCAGATAAAGATCACCTCCTGATTCAAATTCTATGAGTACAGCATTGCTGTTTGGTTTTGATAGTGTACTGTATTTCAAATTCAGCCATATATTTCTGTCTGCTATCACCCCCTTTAATCATTTCTACTTGTCTCTTTCAGTTAAAGAAAAAAAAAATCACATTAAAAATTTCAAATTGACTTGCAGTTAAAGAAAAAATATACCACAGAGTGTAAGTAACAGACGTCAATACAACATAGCACATGTCATCTTCCCAGACCAAGTTTAAACCTGCTATCAAAGGGTAAACCCTTAATTAATATCAACTGTGATAAGCCCCACTAAAGATATCTTCTGACAAAAGTAGCTGAGAATTTGTCCCCTCATTGCTGCTGTCCATTATGGGATATTTGGGTTTCCTCTGACAATCAAATGAATTTTAAATATGAAACAAAACAGAGTATGTTGTAAGTATCTACAGTACATACCGAAAAGCACAGTTTGGTACTTTAGAATTTCAACACAGGTGATCACAGTTTCAACTCCTAAGTCTCCAGCTTTCAGATCTAAACCTTTAAATCCCTTGAATTTTTTCTCTTTCACTTTTATCACATTAAAATCTTTTTTCTTCTCTGTATGCTTTACTGTCTGCACAAACACTTTGAGCACTTTGTGAAGAAAAACAAGTGGATTATGTTTTATCTGCAGTCAGAAGTTCCAACTAAATCAAGGCAGGAGTTTCTGAAAGGTCCCTTCACCTGGGACTTTCTCACCATCTCCTCCTCATCTTCCAAAGGTTGCTGAAAACTCACTGTATATTATTGAGGCCAACACATTTACAGCACTTTTTCTCATGATTTATGTGCTATATTTTGCCTTAGCTCTGCTAGAGGGAATGGCTGATTTTTCTGGGCACTGTGCCCAGATTATGTTTAATTTTGTCTACAGATTGTACAGTTTCCCAGATACTATACCAGAGATGAGCATTTTATAAGTTAATAAAACAATAAATAAAATAAAATCTGTTCTCATGTCTCCACGTAATAACTAGAACCTTAAAAGCCTTGCCCTGTTTTATAGAAACATCTCTTTGTTACAGTCAGTGATTAAAAATACATCAAATTATTTTGAAATGATAAAAACGATAAGGTAAATAATTTATAGGATCCCCACAGAAACACGTCAAATTTAACCTTAAATTTCTAAAACAAATCACTAAAATAAATTTCCACTATTGAATCATTATGTGTTAGTTATATTAAGAATGAATCAGTTTGGATTTGACCACTATATTTCACCATTATTTTTAGAATAAAAAGAGGAAGAAAAACTTACTGTGTATTCTGATTTCCAATTGTCCATTTGTAAAAAAACAGAATGATGAGGGAAAAGAAAAAAAAAAAAGTGTGAAATAAAACAATGATGCAAGATCCTTACACTAAATATACATTAATAATCAAAAAACTTGCGTCAGATAATCTGCTGATCTATATTTGACTGAAGCCTATGGGACAATAAAGGGGTACAACTCAGCACAAAATCCAAGGACCTGATGTTTTCTTTGCAAGGAAGAAATGGCATAGATACAACATTCTAGTTTTTACCTGTCCATAGCTTATAATCTTTATTTCCTGTCATCAGTCAATATAAGATGGAATAATATGTGCAGTTCAACAGGAGTGGTTAAAGGAACTTGGTATCTATGGCTCAATATGTAACTTGGAGCCTCTGAAGATAAGCTAAACTATCCCAAAAGTACAAATCAGTCATCATTTCTGCTTTATTCCTTACCTGTGATTGTGTAAGGATAGTAATTCCAAGCCTTCTCTGTAACATAAAAGATTTTGGGAACAACTGCCCTAGCCCAGCTAGGCAGTTTGCTGAAAATAAAAAGAAAATATAAGATTAGAATATGTTATGGCTTATGAGTATTTTAGAAGAGAAGATACTTCCAACCATGCTCCTGCTTTGACAGGTGTCTCTCAGGATACAGCAATACCTAGACTCCTAGACTTCACAACAGGATTTTCATCTCATGACATGTCGTCTCAGCTTTCTCCGCAAGCAGGTCTGAAGCCAAGTCTGCCTGTCCCCCCCTCAAAGCCAGCGATGCGGTGCCAGCGCAACAACCTCCGAGCATTGTATATATTAAACTGACCTTGCAGATTTCAAGAATTTATGGCCTCAAACGTTTGGTCTTGGATGCACCGAGCAGGTTAGACCACGCAAGGTGTAACTGTCTCACAGTGCCCGCAGCCACAGGGAGGCACTCTGTAACAAGAGCTCTGAAGTACGTGAATTCAGTCCACTTCAAAGCCTTCCATTATTTCTTCTTAGAGACAATATTTCTTCTTCCTCCATATTCTTTGCCAGCACACAAACCCTTATGTTGGACTCACCTGGCACGCAGGTTTTCCCATACTACCAACGCCATTCCCCGAGTTGGAAGCTTTCATATTAAAATTAGCAAACCACTCAAAACACCTCTGTATTAGTCCCATTTTGCTGATGGGAAAAGTAAGTCACAGAAGTGAGGAGAAATAATGGAATTGATGTCACAGCTCAGAGCTCAATCTGTCAAGAGAACTTACCAATGCAGTAGTACAACAGCAGTAAAGAAAGAAATGAAATACATGGATACAGCACATGGAAAGTTCATTAAAGGTTAATTATATAATACTATGGAAGAGTGGGAGCATTTTCTTTACCGTGGATCTTGGATCATGGATCCTGGGTCTCTCATTTCCAGAACTCTGGTCACACAGGGGGTACCAAAGAAGTGATGAACAAACACACATTTTAAAAAGGCAAGTTCACGATAATTCATCTTTCAACCTTTTCTTAATGACATCAATTATAACGACAGAAGCTGCCAGGAACAAAGATGCAGTACCAGTCACTCCAAGGCAGGCAGACCTTTGGAGACCACAAACAGCACTGCACTTGGAACTCAAGTTAAAATTGGTGTGAGTCTGGTGCTGTGTCAAGCAGATGACCAAGCCTTAGACTGAACCTTTACTGAACTAAAGTAGATACTGTCAAACCTCAGTTTTCCAAGTGTAAATGTTTGAAACAGTTATGTTTAGATAACTGTGTGCAGAAGATAAATTAATATTCCATATTAGCAAATTTCTGAAGCAAATACAGAGTTTGGATCATTGAGGCTTACTTAACCATGACCTAGCTACACATAAATATTTCATTTGTCCAGAGGCAACAGACATGAGTACACTAAAGATTCAACGTCAAGTGCATTGACTTTTGCTCTTCGATGACATTGCTCATGAGATTCTTTTCTTTACATAAACCTCTCGTGTAATCTTTTAAGCAGCATTTTACATACTGTATAATAGACTTCACTGTATTGGACCTTTTGTTTATTTTCTCAGCCTCTGTCAGTGTCTTTTTCTGACTACATGTCTGCTCCCTCTCTTATCCCCACTAAACTTTATTCTAATACCTAAATAATAAATACCAGAGGATGCAGTCTTTCAGCTTCTAAAAACAATGCTCCAGCAGGAGAGAAGACATAGTAATCAATTCTCAGTATCACTGGCTTACAGTGACACTACAATTTTTTACTAGTAATATCTTTGTTCACATACAGCTGCTTGTTTTGCACTTTTTTTGGTTATTGTTGTTTTTAGCATATTTGCCTGTCTACCTGTCTTCGCTGGTATGATGCAACTCAAACCAAATTATTTTATGAGCAAAACACACGTTATACTCAAGAGTTGCCATCAAATGACAGCTATAGACAAACATGAATTGTTCCAAGGGTCCACTCAGAGAAAGAAAAATATAGTATTTCTATTTTTTAATTCTATTTTTCATTTCTTCCTTCCCTGGAAGAAGTTCAGCCTTTCAGCACATGGGGAGGAAGAAATAAAAAACCTGAAACCATTGGCCAGCGAGAAGACCCTCTGCAAGACTCGAAGTATTAGCAGGCGAGAAAAAATAAATGAAAATAACGCACAAATCTTTCCAAGAAACCATCACTGAAATATATGAGCTCAAAGTTCTTCAGGAGATCAGCCCAGAGCAAAATAAAGTGAAGTGAAGCTAGCAAGTTTATTAGGGTGGTGGACCCTGGAAGAAGAAAAGATGAGGGCAAAAACTGTGTAAGGAGCCCTGTTCCTCAAGGAAGGCAGGCAGAGAAGTTTTTAGCACATCTTGTATGGCAGCATGTCTCCTTAAGTGAAGTCTTCCAGAGAGATCCTGGCCTCCCAGCAAAATCCATAATGCCTGAAAACCTGCTAAGCCTTTCCACAAAGCTTTGACAGTACTGCATTATCTGGTGGTATTGTGACAGCAAACCCAGATTCAAATAGCTAATCGGGTGATTATTATCAAGGGATATTTATAATTATCATTAAACTCAGTGAACTGACTTAACCATCCACCATAGCTTTAGGTAAACTTCCCAAGTTGTTGTAGGCACAGAGATTTTCTTTGTCAGTGTTTGTACCCAGCTTTGGGCAAGAGATCCTTTGTTCCGTTGCCTGCACTACCAGAAACTGCGCGCTTCCTACATCTGTCCTGTACGCGCCTTGAGGCACACAGCCCTTAGGGTTATTCTGAATTACCCTGAAGTGGTCATTCTGAATACACTCCTCAGTGCTTAAAGCCTTACTTCTTTTTAACATGAAGGAAAGAAATATCCAGAAACATTGAAAAAACCCACAACTTCTGGGAGCTCTACAACAGGAACACATTTATTGATTTTTCTCAAGTCTTGTGTCTAGCCTGTGAGAGAACAGAGTTACAATCACAATAAAATTAGATGGTGTCAAGATACATATTATTGGAATTGTGTGTGTGCCTGTGCGTGCGCAACATTACTGGTGATTGAATTTAGCCTGAGTTAAGGTTAGATGTGTCAGGTCTGCAGTGGAGAAGCAGTGTAGAAGCAATAGCTATAGTGTTTCTATGCCCACTACGAAATGCTGCAGAGCGTAAGTTTAATAAAATGAAACAGGCCCAGGGGAACAGAAGAACTTCAGAAAAGCAGTGATATTCAATTAGATCAGCCCTGGTAAAAATGGGAACAGATTGAGCAGTATATTTCACAGGACCCCAAGAAAAAAAGAAAAAATTAAGAATATATAAACACATCTCTGGCCTGTGAGTGTGGAGGCATTGATCCTCAGCAGTATAATTTCACCATAAAAAGAGACACATATTTCACTTTAAGAAACGATGGAACTTCAGGGAAACAAAACCAATTTTCCCATCATGTTCCAATCCTATTATTTTGGTACAGAAGGTCATCATTGTACAAGCCCAATGGTCATTCACAATGTCAATTAACTTTGCTAAGGCAAATCTCCTGTCACCAGACATGGGATACTGGCTTTGTGTCGTTATTATGAGGTAAGAAACCCTTAAACCATTTTAATGGTTTGGTTTTCATTTTTGTTTGGGGTGGACTGTTTGTTTGGTTTGGTTTTCATTTTTTCAGCTTCCCCCCTCAATTTTGGAAAGCAAAATGACAGTGAAGTGTAGAAGAAAACAAAAGCTCTGATTTTCAGTACATCCTTAACTTCAAGTTATAGTTCAACTCTTGGAAAAGATACTCTAGAAGAAATGACAACTAATCGCTGTCTTTCAAGCCTGTGATCTATCCCACCTTCCTTCTTCCTGCGGCTGCCAGGAAGCAGCATGTGTTCACAGGAACATGTTCTACTTGAAACGGAAAGGCTATTGTCTTGCAAATTTTTTATTACAGCCCACACTGAGGGAAACAGTTCGATTGCACTTGCCTGTTGAGATAAACCCGTTTCTCTGTTAGCTGACCATTGCCGTGGTTTGGATCTTCATAGGGTTCATTCTGCACCACTTCCACACCTTCACCGCGGTCACTCTGCTCATGGCTATGCTTGCTTATCATGTACAGCTGTCCAATTCTGTACTGCAAAGCAAAATCATGAACAACATATTAGCTTTATGTAATACACATACTCAAAAGCCAATGGCACACAATGATATGGCAGCATGCGCAAATAAAAGGTAGTTCAAGGGCAAACCCCAGGATTTCGCAGCTTCATTTAGACCTATGAGTTGGGGTCCTCCCCTTATCCCATTATTTTATTAAGTCTAGGGCATCACTTGTGGAAAAAATAACAGAACTCATGTGTACACAGATGTAGAGAATCAGACCTGTCCTTTAATTTCAGACTCTATTTCTAAGTATGTAAGTTAGGAATAAATAAACAATCTACTGCTTCCACATGCTGACATGAAAGGGGGTTTTAACCAGCAGGTGAACTCTACGAGTTCTGTGGGACACAGGAATCTCCCCTCACACCAACACAATGCCAAATACTGAAGCCCTGCAAAAAGATTCAGGACAACTATCGTTCATTCATAGAAACAAGAGCGCCAGCTCTTGAGAAAAAAAACAAACATGTAGACTCCAAGTCCTTCAAAAAAGAAGTTTGAGACAAGTGATTTGGCAATACTATTGAAATGAATTTAAGCACTTAAATGGTCCTTTTTATATAGGATCTTGAGTTACTTTGGAAGCCAAAACCCAGGAGGTTTGACCCGATGTTGCTGCTATCACAGAAAAATAAATCGTTGTACCAGCAATTGATTTTTTTTTCTCAGTATGTCTGCACCTACACCAGGGCTTTTGCCTCTAGAGAAATGTAACAAAAAGTACATCCCTTAACCTTCATTAGCAAAGATTTTAGAGTAAAACTGTACTTTCCCATACAGTTTTTGATCTGAGATTTTATCCTCACGTCTGTTCCATATTCCTGAACATATCAGGGTTCTTACAACAAACTGTCTTTGGACCTGTCCAGTTTTCTCCATTTGGATCTCTCCCTCCCCCAGAATAATTCATTTAGGCATATACATGCTAATCACTTCAATCACATCAATCACTTCAAATACAAAGAACAACCTGTTAATTTAGAGAATGGCTGAGCTACTTCACAAGCTGCCAAGTACCAGCTCAGCATAAACAAACAAAAGCATAGTGACAATCTGACCTCAGAAAACTCTTATGAGATTCTTGTGGTTATTACATATTACGAACGGCAATCCTATCACATACTTTAAAAAGCCCAAATCAAAAGAGCAATTAGCAGGAAGGGGAAAACCAAACCAAGACAGACCTTATTAACAACAGCCAACAAGGCAGTCTTACTAAACAAAACAGTAAGGAACAGGACCATGGAGGACTCCCCACAGAAATTCTTTAATTCCACAGAACGCTATTTCATTCCCCTGCAGCAGGCAGGCCACAAGAAGGTAAGCAATTTGGAACTTGCATCTTGCGGGATCGTTGGCTTAGGGGCCAGGGATTTCTGTTCTAACACTGAATAGACACCACCTCCCTCTTTGCCAGCCACACTCTGCAACAGCAAGCTAATGATTTGCATCAAAAAAGTGCCTTTCAGCAGATCATTCCAAGGTACTAAAAATGCCTCAAGTTTAGAAAAAGGTTCTTTAAGGGTGAAAAGGTGCTCTAGGGGAAGGATGAGGTACCTTGGATCTATTCTCTTTTCCTCTAATCTAATTAGGTAGTTTCAGTGGATTTTTTTTCCATTACTTATTTTGAAACACCTCCTCACAGTGAAGAATATAACCCACTCTTAAAACTTGTTGGAACTAGTGAGGACTTGGGGGGGGAAAAAACCAAAAAGATACAGTTGTCATAAAACTAGCAAATGCCCTATGGGTCAGGTCAATGAATTGTGCGACCCTTATAACATGTAAAAAAAATAAAAATAATAATAAAAAAATCAGTAAATCTCTATGTAAGTGCTGGCTATGCAAATTGGAACTGCCTGGAAATTTCACTGTTACGCATACGATGTTTCTTCCTCTCCTTTCTACTCATAATTAGAGAGAATTAATGGCTTTTTAAAAATATCCTATATAACTTTGGAGAATCTACCCTCTCACCACCTACAAATGTTCCTAAGACATTCATTAAAATGATAAGTAGAATAATGCTATTTAAAACAATTTGATGCTGGTTCTACCTCCTGCCTATATATTCAGATTTCTCATCTCTGGTACTTCTTTCACACAAAATGTCCCCATTTAAGAGGCAAGTCCTAAAATTATTTTTCTTGCTAATCCAGTTATCTAGCTTAGTCTCTACTGAATCCTTTTCTTCTCTGTCTCATCATATTTGAACATTTTGTCCTAATCTTCAAGGCTCTGAAGAGCTGCAGTCCTCACACCTACCTTTCAACTAGTTCTGTGAAAACCTCTTTTCTCTTTTTCATTAAAAATAAATGAATGCATTGGTATACAGGTAAGGCAAAGTTTGTGGACAGAGGTAGTATATTGTATTTGATCAACTATTTTCAAACAAGTTTGAAAAAAGATACTTCCAGGCACATGAAGCTGTTCTTCAGGTCTGAAGTCAAAGCAACATACTTCAAAGCTGAAGGCAAGTTGAGAAAAAATGCTTTGCCTTTAATTAGATACGTATCAATCAGACCACCTGAGAGTAAAGACACTTAATGCCTGTGGAGCGATAAGGATGTTAGAAAAGAGGAGAAGTGATAAGGTGCTTATCTTCTAATGGAGAGAAAGAGATCAGTAATTTATAGCCTGTGGAATATAAAAAGGTTAGGTGAGGGGAGAGGAATTACAATTTGCCACAAAGCCAATATTTCTATTGAAATCTCTATTGAGATTTTTGCCATCCCATAAAATTATGGCTTTTAGTTGCCACGGACATCTCTAGAAATTGTTTCATAATTGCACATATCCCTGCATGCTTTTATTTCCTACTTCCATGTAGTCCTCTGCCATTTTGCTCTTAGTTTTAATGCTCAAATACAGACATCTCCATTTCTGCTGGAAATATTGGCTCAGAAACCTGAGGATGAATGTACGGGCACACCGACAACAGTGGCGTTGCACTAAGGCATTCATTTGCTCCAGCATCACGAATCAGCTATCTACCTATACCACCACGTGCAGATTTCCTAACAGATTGTTATTCCTTCGTGGACCCATACTCCCATAAAACGCTAGGAAAAGATCAAATCACAGAGACTGTAAACCAATCCCAGCACACGGCTAAGAGTGACTAGGCTGCACTCTGCAGCTGACATCAGTGCTGTCCAGCAGAAACTGCTTTACAGATGTTGCATAGTCAGTGCTTAGCAGAAGCCTCAAAATCACACACTCCAATTATACCGAACATCTCACAGAGGGTATCCAAGGCAGCTCAGCGTGGCGCTTCTCACTTGGAAGATGCTGAAGAAACCAGAAGGCACCACAACTGATACTGGGCAGCTCTGCTGTAGGAATCAGACTGCTACTCACCTCTCCCCTGGCGATGACCTTGCATACCTACAGACCTGACACCAGGCAGGTGGGAATACCCACCTTTCCTAACTACTGAAATGACTCTGCAGTCCTACTAGAAAGCAGCTGTATTCTGCAAAAGAAACATACTTTTCACATGTACTTCAAGGTACCTAACTTAGCTCTTTTGTGTCCTATTTACTTCTATTTGGCTTATACAATTCTAATATCATTTTCAAGCTGGATGATAAGAAAGTTAACTTCCAAAAACAGAGTACTTTGCTAAACCACAGAGCACACCACTTATTTCAGATAAATCAACTTTTAAAAACCTGTATGTTTATACTTAATGAATAAAATCCAAAGCAAAGGTGTATCTTTTAGAACTTGCTAAATTTAAATGCCTGAAAATAAAGGCACAACTTTTTCTAAGTTCCTATTGATATTGTGGAGAAATATCACTCAAGAAACATTTTACAGGAGTAAGCAATACTCGTTATTCCTGCAAGGGTAAAGTGACGTGCCACGGTTATTTAGGTTGCTCCATCACAATCTGAATTTCCGTGTTCTTAGCTGTAAGATAATTTTCCAAGGCTATATAATGTTTCAAGGAAGTCAGTAAAATTTCACACAGTGGCACCTGATCTGAATTTGGCTCTGGAGGAAAGCTTTATTTGAAAACTGTTCAGTTTAACAGTGGAAAATTTCTTCAGTATCACAGGAAGAACTTCAACAAACACAGGCACTGAATGCAGCATTAGAGATTTCTAAGGATATTGCTACATAGCTTTTGCAGTAGGCTTGATGTTTCTCAACTCCTAATGAGTTTCACATTGTCTCAGTGGTGAATTCCCTTTTCCTTCAACAGGCAGATGGTGTTTGCGTATTGGGAGTTCAGTCATACAAGAAACAAGGTTTATGTTGGCAACAGCATAACGATGGTCAATCTCAATTCGCTTAAAATTACAAGTGAGACCAGAATAATTTTTTTTTTTTGTATTCTTGAGACAGGAGGGGAAAAAAAAACACAAAAAAAACCCACAAAAGGGCGTCCACCCTACACATCTTTCAATTGTAGAACTCCCATTGTCTTCAGCAGGAGCTGCAAAAGAAATCCTTGTACAAACACACCTGGATTTTTTCAGCCTGACTGTTGTTCACTTTTTGACCTAACACTAGTCTAACGAGTACAAGCTTTCAAACTTCACATGGAATGTAAAAAGTAACATCCTCTCAAAGGAGAAATTGGGCCAAAGCTATCCATAATCTTAATTTTTGTACCATTCCTTGAAGTTCTTACATAAATTCTCATAGAAAATGTAACAGATTTATCTCTGGCTTCATCTTACATAGCAATTCTCATATTCAAAAGAACTGTTGATCCCTTTCATCTGTTTACTCTTCTATAACTAGACTAAAGCATCAGGGATGCTGCTGCCATTTCAATTTCTGCAATTTATTGTTTTAAGTCAGTAGTGAAATCCCTCCCTGCAGTTAGAAACTAAAGTCCAGAAGATGTTGCATGTCTTTTATACCTGTTAAAGGTAACGATTGTTTTGCACGCTGCATTTTTACAATGGGAAGTGAAAACTATCTTAAATCTCACCCAGTGATTCGTGCTAAAGCATGCGGTGGCTTCTAATCCTGTCCTCAGAAAACCACAAAGGTAAAACAGGAGGAAAAAAAAAAAAAAAAAAGAGAACCTGCTACAACTAAACCGAAACAAATCTGAACTTACGTGCAAATGTGCTCCTTTGCAGAGGCAACTATAAAGGACACAATCTTGCCTCCACTGATGACAGTAGGTGTGTTGTCATTAACTTCAATTTAGTAAAGATTTACTTCTAGCAATAAAATATAATGGATCAACTGCATCACCAGTTGTATCTGTCTGGCTACATTGAATCCAAGGACATTGATTATGGCAAAACAGTAGCAATTTGATTAAGGAATTCTGATTAATAGAATGCTGTCTCATTAATAGAAAACTATCTTAAATCAGAGACGTATCAGTCCATTTTATTTTCAAGTCACAGTCTTTGGTGTGCTCTTTGGTGACTTCCAAGACTTCATTTCAGGCCATTTTTTAACTAAAAAGAATAATAGGAATATTATTCAGCACTTGTGTAATAATTTCCATGTTTAGAATTATTTAAATTCTAATTATTCCTCTATGTACCACCATGTGACAAGCATGGTGATCCCCAGGTAAGTTACTTGTTCAAACATGCACTGCCTGTCACTCTAAGCAATCTCTTAACAGCAATTTTACAGAGATATTTTATCTCTAGAATAACTTCTACAAAAATGTACTTGCTTGAGTAAGCATCTTGTTTAGGAGGATAGTTTCCTATTGTGTGTTTTGTTTTGATGTTAGAAAGCATTGCTTCCAGGTCCTGATTAAAACCTAAGCCCCACATTGCCATAAATATGAAAAGCTTATAGCTGGATATTGAAGACAGGTAAAGAAAGTATTACCTTGTTTTATATTTGATTAATTGAAACAGAAATTAATACCCCAACCTTAAAAAAGTTGTCTGTGATAGAACAGGGAATTTAGCCTCAATCTAGTGATTTCCAGCTCAGAACTTTTACCACAAGACATAGATGTAATTTAAAAAAAATCTAAACAGTAATTACTTAAACAGAAGTGGTTTCTCGTATCTTACTCGCTGACTATAAATCCCTCATGTTATTATTGTTATTAGGCATCATTCCGTCTGCCTTCTAAATTGGGTGAAGCCTAATGCATCCTCGTGCTCATCTGGAGGTTAAAGCACAGCCCTCACCTGTGGGCAATTCCAACACTGGCTGATGGAGCACCAAGATTGTGCTTTCTGATCCCCATCCTCATGTAGATGATGACTCATCGCTATTAAGAATAATTTAACAAAATCTTTTCCATGAGACAAGCTCCAGGTTCTGACACGGTGATTTGTCTTCCTGGTTATTATCATTCCTACATTGGTTTTAACTAGCATAAAGGAACATACGATGTACTGGTATTTGATGTTGCATGTACTGGTGGATTTCTATTGGCCTCTACTTGGCTTCCTTTTGAATTAGGTTTTTATTTGTTTTGGTTTTGTTTCAATTGGACTTCTGGATCTCAGGGCTACTACCCTGCAAGCAATAGAAGTGTGCATTTCTCATTAGCCACAACCTCAAGGTTTTACTGCAGGACATTGCTATGGAGGGAAATTAATCAGACTTGTAATCATTGCATAACTAGAAAACTTTTTGCCATTGGCTTAATAATTCCCTTTGCCTAGATAGCTATGTTTGGGAAGAAAATAAACTTGCTGTAAATACAAACTTAGAGGTGTCTCTTAAGTAGCCTAACTTACCAGTGTGAAGGTAGCAGTTTACATTTCTAAAACAGTGATTTTCCTGGTAAAATAACTACATTGCGGGCTAGAACCACACAAAAAGAGTACTGCTGGGTTTGACTGCTGGGCAAACCTGCAAGGAAAGCATGAAGGGTGAACAGAGAAAGCTGAGAGGTGTGTTCTTACAGCCTGGTGTGACGCCTTGCAGAGATACCCAGACCACCACGGAACTGGTGTTAAATCTCCTTTGGCCTGGCTGAATAGCAGTGTGGAATCTGCACCAACAAATTATTTGACTTCTAGTATCAAAGCTGTTTAGATCAAACTGGGCACCTTTGTGCTGCATTCTCTTTGCCATGTAGAAATACCCGAAGTGCAAAGAGGCTTTATGAACTGTACTTTTAAAACGACTGTTCCTGAGGCACAAATACAAGGAAGAAACGCCAGAATCAAAGGTAGCTTTCTGAAATTATTGCCTTCAAAAGCAAAGCTGTTTTTTTACCTATACAAAAGATCAATCAACCTTCTGAAACAACAGCAGGATGGACTTGTTACAAGAAGGAATAACATCAAAAACCTACACGACCTTATCCAGTAATAGATTACTAGCGAGATACCATAGTTAAGTGAGTGCCATAGTTCCAAGTGTCATTTTACTTTTGGGTTTAAACATACTAGAGGTGTAATTTGCCTTGAAAATCAGATGTAGGAAGCATCTGAATTGAATAATGAAGCAACACAGGAAAACACCAGCAATGAGAAAAATGTACCCAGGAGAAAGAGAAGCCATAGGAGAAATCAAGACAGTATTCACTAACAGTGGCAGAAATAAGATGCAAGTGAATTAATGTTAAATATTTTAGAGGCTTATTTTGTCTACAGATGATTTTATGTGATTAATGCCATTAGTGCTCAGGACATTAATCTGTGTAAAATTTCCTACACCAATTGAATAGTAAAGATAAATTTTCTGGCAGAGAGATGTCTTCTGCTTCATCACAGTACAAATGATGGAGCCGACCTTGCCTGTGCAGTCATTTGCCTGTCTAGTAGTCCTTAGACTAAATTAAAGCTAAACTAGGAAAAGAGAGAATGAGCTGTCACAGAGGTGACAGTACTTTCTAAATTAGTATACAAGGAATAGTTTAAAGTAACTTCATTTAAAACAACAGCCAGATGAACAAGGTCTATAGAAAGCTTTAGCAGGAAGGCTATAACAACTGTAAACAGCTGGGTCCTAAAATTTGGATGTAAATATGATGCACTGGTGTGATTTGAGAGCCCAGGAAAATCGTACATGTAATTTAGTGGGATAAATGTAACTTTCCCTAGTAATATATAAAGAATCTGACTAGTTAAAGTTTAGAGTTGAGCTTGAAATTTTTCTTTCCGTTAATTCCTGCATGCATCTGTGATTCGCGGTGCACTACACATCTGCTGACTTGCATCAGCAGTCTTCTTTAGTATTGCCCAAATTCATGGGAACACGCTTTTGTAGCCTCACAAATGAACAGTTGCAGCAGGAACAGTTGACTTTTGCATGCTGTGAAGTGTAATTCTTACTGCTTTCATGTTTGCTTTGCCTTTTCAAGGAAGAAATTACATCCTTAAGTTACTTTATCTGTTTAAATTCCTGTGAATGACAGTTCAGCAACAACATTTTGGATGTTCAGAGAGACAGTATCCTCTGCTAGTGTTTACACAGCTAAAGAAAAATGGCCTACTCTAAATGTACAGTATCCTGGCACATAAGGGCTTACAACCTCAATGACTGATCATGAAATCAATAGGAACAGGTCCAGATCTGTGGTTAATAGGCGTACAAAGAAAATAAAAATATGTGAAAATTAAGTTGCAAATTTTCAGCTTTCATGCAAATGTTTTGCCAAATATAGCTCACGTCCTGTTCAAATGGTCGCAATTTTATGTTTCTACACCAGCTGTGCTATTGAAAAAAGCCAGCTGTTTATCCTGAGTGTACAAGCTCATGCGATTTTTAAGAATTTATTAACAATTAAGGTTTCATTAAGGTTTTATGAACAGTATTTTACAGTGAGTCAGCTGGTTACATTTTTCAACCATTTACACTATGTGCTTTTTACATAAATACTAATAATATTCTATTATTTAGATCTATGAAGACACATGTATTTCCTACAAAGGATACACATACATTTCCAGGAGGCTGTCTAAAATGTCCTCTGTTCACAAAACCAGAAAGAACAGCTAAAAGGGACTTACTATGTCACTTGACCACTTATAACCAGACTGTCAGGAAGGATACAGAAACACCCTTCACATCTGCTGTTCCCTATTTATGAGTACCTGCCTCTGAATAAGCCACAAATATGCCATGCCTTAATTACAACAGTGCTTTTCAGGCACAATTCTCCTTGTCTTACAGCGCAAAACTAGTTGATAACTATCAGATATTATTGATGCTTTTTCTAAGTCAATACGAAAACATATTCTGTTAACCACAATTCGTTCATGAGATGGTAGTTAATTTGAAGGCTGAAGCTCAAGAAGCTGTTCAGTAATCTCTTAGAATTTTAACCAAGAATGCAGGGAAATGAAGTAAAACTTCAACATTATTTTTGTAGAGGTTACTTAAGATTTTTTAGTAACCCAAACTCTTTTCCTGATATTCCAGGAAAATACTATTTCCATTTCAGATATTCCAAGAAAAGTCAGAATGGAAAAGTGTAGGCTTCTGTCTTGATCACTGTCACTGATCTCTTTTCAGCAGCATGCACTAGCCCTGCACATGGGGTGACACCTAAATCTATTTTGCTCACAGTGAAAAGTAACATTCCTCATGGATTAGTGACGGAGATCAAGAAGCTTGCTTTATCAAACCAGACAGCAAAAACTCTTACATGGTTTTCCACTAAAAAATAAGATTGAGCAGGAAAAAAGAGAAACTGAACTTGCTTACAATGCATATAATTTTTGTTGGCTAGAAAAAGAGTGCTGAGGGCAGCCAGACAATGAAATACATCAAAGGGCATAAGCAAAAAAGCTGAGTTTGATCATAAAGATTGACTTATCTGAAGCACAATATTTTTAAAAGTTTACTTATATTAATTCAGCTTAGTTTAAGCTGGGAGTATTCCGAGTTGCTTACATCCTTTGACGCTTTCAAAATTCAATAGAATACAGAAATGGACTCGGGAGTTAGGTTTTACCATAAATGCACACATTTGGTACGTCTACTCACACTTCTACAAATTATTTTTTTCTTTTTGCACAGCTAATGGTATTTGCTCAGTGTTTAAATAGATCTTCTTTCCCCTCAGGCTTCTTTTCTCTAATTACTCTTCTTCAGTAATTACACATTTTTGTGACTTACAAAAATCTCTCACACCAAAAACATCTACTTTCAAGTACAAAGAATTTGGTGCTTTCAGGAAAAAATTTTGCCTGTAAACTCTGGGTTTAGAAGCACCAAAGAGACTACAGAGGACTGTTGTGGGAAATATGAAATACGAAGGCAACAGAGGACCCCATGACCTTTGCCAGAATCACAGAGGGGAATAATTCTGCAATTACAGTTTTTGGAAACCAAGTTCCTTATGATGCATTTTAGCAATAGAATTCCACTTACAAATGTGAAAAAAGGAGAACTTCCTTAGGATACACAACCTAAAATGACAAAATCCTGATCATCAGAATTTAGTACCTACTATTTGCAAGCTGAACAAGACAAATCCAACCTGCATTCTGATATCTTATTCAGAAGAAAGTGAAATTTTATTTGCTACTTCCAATGAAACAAAAATATATTCACAGTCCAGAATATTTTGATTATCACAAATACTTCATCCTACATCCTGATCTTCTAAAATAAAACTGACTTCAACTGGATTTTTAAAATGGCCTTGTTGTATGCCTACAACCTGAAAATAAAAATAATGTTAGATACAATTCCGTGTCTGCAAATAGTTGAGGTCACTCCTGCATCTCTGCATCTAACCTAGAGATTAGGGTGATGAAGATATTAAGGTTATCTAAAGTCATCTGATGAAAGGAAGTACATGACAGCAAGGCTTGAATTATATAAGGAAATTAAGACACACTTTCCTCCCCATTCCCAGATTTAGAAGATACACTGAAATCTGAAAACTAATACCAAAAGAAAATAGTTTTCCCATTGTAGTTCATTAGCACAAATCTGCAAGTGACACCCCCCCACCCCCCACCCCCCATGTTAAAATAAGTTATTACTGTAGCAATGTAGTAATTTTGCACTGATGCCTTTTTTACATGCATGAAGTCTCTAATAAATGTAATAAGTACATTTAAGGTAGAAATCTGCTTGCTATTGACTTATGGAAAATCAGAACTGCTGCCAAATAAACTCTTGGGCAAGAAACCTGAAGTTTGCTGCAGATTGCAATGCGGCTGTGACATCCGTGGAGTGCACATGCTGGCAAAGTGATGATGCTTGGGCCAGCGTGGGTCTGTCATCTAATACCTTTGTCTACATTAATCACAGAATACAGAACCTTTCACTTAGAACTTTTCCACCTTAAAGGTGCCAGTACTTGGACAATATACAGATGAACAGAATTGCTGCTTTCCAGCACAACAGAGAACGAAAGTTCTTACGTAAGTAGAAGTAAAATTTCCAGGCAGGACCACATTCCTGACTGACAGACTCCAAAGCTTCCAGATCAGACATTCTTTCAATACCATATGCAGAATAAAAGGAGGATGAAAGCAAAGAATTACCGCCAAGGGACTCTATAGGCTTAATTCAATTTTATCATAATCCAGATATGTGAAGCTATAAGGTCTCCAGATGTTTTTGACAGATGGTGTCACAGCATTAAGCATTCTACCAGTGCTTATCTGTTTTGACTGACCAGTGTCAGATCCCACGCAAATCCTGTAAGGAAAGTCTAGAACATCACAACAAACACAACCAGCATCTCCTCCGGAACAGAACTTGGAACAGTACAGAGGGAAAACTACAACAAAACTGTAGATTTTAACCAATACAGAAAAATTACACAAACTCATCGTACTTAGGAAGATTAAAGAAATCAAACCTTTTAAAATACACTGTAACTTTATAGTGCATGGATTTTAAAAATCCTGCTACAGAAATCTCAATGCAATATTCTTTCACATGCACTTTTAATTATCATATTTACAAAATACCAGAATAAATTTTAAAGCTGATATCAA
>JAVJGJ010000001.1:122337028-122364128 GCA_035590215.1 Microhierax caerulescens
GTCACAATATATCATTGTAAGCGTACACACAGAAAGGTAATTACCATACTAACAGAGTTAAAGTGATAATGCTTGAGTTAAATGGGATATCATTTCTCAAGCTTATACAGCAAATAATTATCTCTATATTCTGCAGAGATACCTACACTCTTGTTACATGGGAGCTGTAAGTCATAGCTGGCAATTGTATCAACGAAGACATACAGCATGTAAGAGAATCCAATGCTACAAATGGAGCCTTGACAATACACTAGAGAACCAAGCAACTCTTCCAGGACAGATACTCCTGTCCTGGCTCTGCTGGACACCAGCAACAGCAGTACTGATCACCAGTGCCAGCAGAAGAGTGAGTAGCTCCTGGTTCTGTGCTGGACTGTGCATACTGTATACCACAAGTGACAGATAAAACAATTTCTCAATACTCCTAAGTGGGAGTATCTTTTTTTCCACCACAAAGAATTCTCTTTGGTGTTCAAAATTTCTGCTACAGGGAAGTTTGCAAAAGGCCACTTCAGCTGGAACAGATCCCGTCAAGTTCAATGGAAAGACTCTCCTGTTGACTCCGGAGAGCTTTGTAAGTGAACAAACAGCTTTTCTGTACTTTCTAGTCCAAAGTTAACCACTTCCTCATTAGTTAGAGCCAGCTGCGTCATCTGGAACGGATCCTCTGGGTATAGGAGTTCATGGTGTACAGTAGCACCAGGGAATAAAGATGAAAGACGTTAACAACAAAGTGTATAAATAGATATCTTTATAGGGAACCTGGTTTTCTTCCTCTAGTCCTTCAGACCACAGCATAATGCTCTGAGATAATAATGAGATTACAGTTTATGCAAGTACTCTGGGCTGTAATCTGCTATCAAAGACACACATTTAAAAAAGAAAACATATAGCTCAAAAACTTCAAACGCATGCACCTTAGAAAAAGCTGGTTTTGTACAAAAGTCTGAGAATTCATCTGGAGCGTTCTGCTGTAGACCTCAGTAATTTAAAAAACAAAACAAAACAAAACCTACACACAAAAAGCTCAACACACACACACACGTCTAGAAATACAGTTAGAGATATCATTGTTTCCTTTCTTGCTACCCCAACACCTTCCACTACCCAAATAACAAAACTCTCAATGAGTCATCGGTTCGGACTCAGCGAGGAAGTGGTTGCTGTAGCAGTGGCAACCCAAGGAAAGCTCTGTGCAATACAGTTTTTATTTTTTATAGCATGCAGAATGAGCAGACAGCAAAGACACACACTTGTTGCATGCTGACATAGCTTGACTCTCCTCTAGTTCGTAACCTGCTTGTTTGATAAACTTACTACTTTTCATAAAAATAAAGAATTCAGACAAGTTTATAGATTTCTTTGACATATGCTAATTGGCTGTAAATTATTCATCAGAAAACACAAAAAGGTGTAACTAAGGAAAAAGACAGAAGAAAAGACTAAAACATGAATGAATCTCACTAAAAACATCCATGCCCAAACTGGCCTCACAGGTTGGTCAGTAATCAAATTTTAGTCTAACAGACTTGTAAAATACACGTGATTCAGTCAAACATTCCTAAAAGTATGTAAAAGTATTACTTTTGAGTTCAAACATTGCTTTTAAAACGTTTTAGATGGTTTCTACTATTTCTATAGGTGTGTGACCAACATTTTTATGAAAGGATTTTTTTATTCTAAAAACTATAAACTATCAGTTTTGTTAACCAGATAATCCTAAATTTGAGTATGAATACTCAGTGCTTTATTCTACAGCTCAAAGGCCAGGCAAATGCACACTTAAGTTTGTTAGATGGAAAAATTTTTAAGTGCTCTAGTGCATCGTTTCTGAGATCTATTTTAACGTAAATCCTTCTCCCCTGTTTGAAAACTTTTGGGGTAGAAAGGGAGGGAGGGGATGTCACACTACCTACTAAGTGTTCCCAAAAGAGGGAAAACCCCAGAATGTGGTATTTTAAGCAGGGCCTAGGGGCTGGAGCTTGTCTAGGAATATTTTAGCTAGGTGCATGTTTAATGGGAGCTCATGGCACACTGTTAGTGCAGGATCCACGCTGTCACTTCCCAGCCACTTATTAAACTTTGTAACATCCCATTCTTCCCTCTCTCACATTCACTGCACAGAATGAATAAAATAGGAATGCTAATGGTTAATTATCAAAGTTCAAAACCTAAATACTCTGTTTCTCTTTTTTGTTGTTGTTGTTTTGCCTTGTGCTCGGTGTGGACCGTACAATTCTCCTGAGAAGCAGATAACCATCTGGGCAGGCAGCGCTCTCTGAATTCCTCGCTGCCATGGCTGAACTGATATCCAGCACCTCAGACAAATTAAAGCTACACAGTGTCACAGCAGAGTAAGCATGTTCTTCAGCTGCATCTTCCTCTATCACCAGGATCTGATATACCTGCTTCCCAATCTTGGATTATCAAAGCCAGTCCATTGCACACAACCGGACTGAACAGTACTTCTTGAATCTTTTCTTCTATCTATGCTGCATACAAATAAAAACAAATAAATTAATGCATGAAATTCTACGCTTTGATTGAAAGGATGGCAATGACAAATTTGCTGTCTTAAGTGGTCACAACTGTCATTGAGAGCCAGCTATCAGGTTGGCTCTGTGGGAAGCTTGCAGTGTTACTTCGGTTGGAGCCAAGTGGTCGTCTCGCTGTGAACACAAATGCTGACAAGCAGTGCAACATGTGGGAGGAAACCTGGCATTTCCAGTGGGATGCATGCATGTGTATAAGCAGCTATGGGTTCACCCACTGAGAGTGTATATACTCTAGCTGACTAAACCTGGCATGTGCCAAATTCTCTTATCATGATTCTGAATAGCTCAATAGCTACCTGATCTAACCTGGATGTCCAAACAATCAACAACTAAGATACATACATTCAGTCACTTTCTAAAGAAAAAGCACCCCAGGTATGACAATGAAATAGAATAGAAAGTGCAGTGGTTGCAAAAATAATATTTAATGCCAACAAGGGAAATTTTCTTTAAAAAAAAATCAAACCAAACCTTTTGATTGTGACTTACTACTTTAAATTTAGACTGCAAAATACATAAATACTATTAAAAAATATTTAAGATGTTTGAAGTGAGGCCTAAACATAAGAGAGGACTTAGTGTTGCAAAACAAAGTTCACATTAGGGAAAGAGATGATGCCAGACTGCATTCAAGGCTGCTGGATGATAACACACTGTTTTCGTGTCATTTTCCCATGGCACTTAGTGATGTTAAAACTACAGAGTCTGGGAAGCATGACTGATTACTGCTTTATTTTCTTATTCTTCCAATAATTTCTAACACAAAAACACATAATGACCATCAACATAGAATACAAAAGCTCAGACCTGACAACCAAATAAAGCCTTCCAAAAGGGCAAACTGTGTGTTTAATTCAATTTAATTTAGTGAAGAAGAGCTCTTCTTTACAACTCTGAGGATTCCCATTGCCTAGTTCTTTCTGAGTTACTGAGAACAAATAGAAGAGTTGTATTATAGCACATATTATGATGTGAGGAGGAGAGGAAATGAAGTCAGAGTTGCAGCCTTGGATTCATCTTTGCTAGCTTTTCCTGTATTACCCAGCTAAACTCTCTTTAACAAACACCAGACAATCCCACACACAGCAAATCTGTGTCAAGTTCCCTCCAACTGGTACAAATCCAGCATAACCAGATCTCATGTCAGTCTTCCACCTTCCTCAGCTTCTTTTTTATGTACAAACCACGTAGAGAGAAAAAGGACGACTACACAGCATTATAGATCTGGTGGCCTCCTAAACAAAATGTAGGAAACTTCCTGAGCCGCATGAACAGGACAGGGTTCAGAATCCACCAGCTGCAGCTGACTCCCTTGAAGGTCACCTCATTTTCTGTGCCACAGCTCGCACAAATCAGAGAACCAAGCTTTCTGTATGCTGCCTTCATTTAGTAAGGCTGTTCTCTTAAAAAAGACCATATGTTTTCCCTATAAGCCATGATGTATGCTACAAGGACACAACATACTCTTCTGTAGCCAGAAGGTTTGAATTTGAGGCTTGCTATTTATGTTATTCTAGTCCTTTACTCTGCCACAAAGCCCTGACAACTCCAACTATTCAATAAATTACTTCCCTGCCACAAAGGCAGCCAGAATAATTAAAGATTCATTCATATGAATAAATGCCTACGAAGGATCAAATTCCCTTTTTTTTTTTTTTTGCCTGTGGAAATGAAAGGATAATTCAGTAATTTCATTACATCAGGAAGATAAAACTAGCATTGTTTTTCCACTTATTATTAAAGGTAATCGTGCAGGGCTGAAATACTATGCTATTCTTTGCCATTCCATTTTTAGATTATTTTCTTTCCATCTATTGGTGAGATTTATATCACAAAACTATCAACCTTTACAAAATGGATGCTTTTATCTTTGCAGCTAAGGTGTTTGTGAAGTCAGGATGATGTGAAACAGTTTTCTACTGTATAGTATGTTTGCCACGTGATTAACTGGAAGATGTCACTGCAGTATGACTATTTCATCTTTGTGAAGACATACAATCAGGGCAACAACAGAGCACAGTATGTGCTCTCTCCGATCTAGAGAGGCAAGCAATCCCAAAGGGAAACTTGCACAAACATACTTGCCTCTCCACTCATCTGTAGATCAAATGTTTCATTAAAGCCATGCGACTGATATTTCTCCTTCCAAAGACATCAGAAAGAAAAAGTGACATTAAACGAATTCTCAGGTTACCATCAGATATTGGCTTCAAAACAATTTTCTAGATGTCACAACAAACTCGTGAAATTCCTAAAACTGCAACTGCCCCTGCAAGAATACAAAACCATGAACAAAACCGCAGTATTTTATCCTTTCAGAAATACATTAAAACATAGAAGCAATTCATCTTGGCCTATCAGAGAACACCATCAGCTTAAAGATCTGTATGAACAGCTTTAAGGAAGAAGCTCAAAGAACTGGAACAACCTTAAATTTTCTTGAAATGAAAGATTAGATGTGTTTTTAAGAGGTTATATGAACAGGATGCTAAAAGATGATGAGATTTAAGGGCTAGCAAGTAATTCATGCATGAAACAACATGAAAATAATAAAAAATACTGACACTGCAGTGCAAGCTCAGCATGGACTAACTCGTTTGGCTGTACTGCTCTGCGCTGCCATGGCTAGGTTGTTTCCAACACCCAGGGTAACATTTGCAGACAATCCAGGTGTAGATAACTGACTGCAATATTGCACGCAGAAGCATACCTATACTCTTAGCTCCTTCTTAACTTCTGCTAACTTTGACTTTTGTTTTATTGTTATTTTTTGGAACAAAAGATAAAGGAGCTTCTGACTGAAACCAAATAACATTCTCATCTACTGATCTGAATTTGACTTGATGATGGCCACTGTCTTACCAAACCTGGTCTAACACACCATAGCTTGCAGTTTCACTGAAGAAAATACTGCCCTGACAACAATTCCAACGAAGCCAGTTTAGTGAATGTCTTGCGTATTTACTAGCTGTACTGTTTATATTACCAGCAATGATGTTGACATTGTAGCAGGTCATTGCCAGTTAAGTAAAACACAGACTTACGTTACCATCAACCATTTATTTTACCATTGACATAGGCAGTATATTGTGTAAATAAGTAGCAGTATTCTTCTGTTAACAGAACTGTATTTAAAATTTACACCTTCAGTAACAGTAATATGAAAATGAAGCACGTACACTAAAGAGATATGCATCTAAAGTATAAGCAGAGAAAGTAACAGATCAGCTATCATTCAGCTTGCTGACAACCTCCATTAGCAGAGACTGTTCTGTTGGTAACAACTCTGCTAAATTTCAGTTCCATGAATGTTTTACTGTGTCTCCTCTAGGCTCAGAAAGACGCAATCAAAATGGCTCAGGAATGTTTCAGTTGCTGGTAAGAATAATAGTAATTGTTAAATTAAAAAAAGATACATTGTATTGGGAATAAATGTGCGTTTTTTCTTTTAGAAAGCTCTTATGCCTAGAGTAGGCTAGAAAAGGGACTTGAAATTCAACAGACATGCAGTCTTTGCAAAAATACTTGTCTTATACTGTTCACATGAAAATCTATTCATGTTTAGCCCCTTGGCTAAGTCTAAACCTTTACATTTAAGCCTTTGCAAATGGTGTTCCATTCGAAACAGAAGCTTTTTAGAGTTTTCCAGAAGAATTACCAAAATATTATGTTCTTACTGTATATTCTCAAGCCTCTCACTGATCCTAGTACATATAGGATATTTGTTTTCCTCATATGTTATCACACTTTTTTATTCTGCTTATTCTCTTCTATCATATGTCATCATGTACATTTTAAACAATTATTTTATCCATTACCCTCCATTATCTCAGGTGCAGAAGCCTGTGCAGTGCATCGCAAGGTTCCAACACAGATGATAATACAGTGGCTCACATGAGGCCATACAGTCAAGCTGGTTTTCCTCAGAACATTTTAAATGTCCCCAAAATAATTACAAACAAAAATTACGCTTAAGGAAATCTTGTCAAGCTTGTAAAGCCAGGCAACTCAAGAGTTACAGAAAGGTGATGAATAGCTTATTGGATATTAATGCACTTGTGTACATAAACACTATGGCACAATTAAATAATCATGTACCACTTTTTCTCCCTATTCAAAGTAGCTGCATACTAATGCAGATGATTTTACATAGGGCTTCTGCTCCATTTGCTGAACAGCTGAAAAACACGCTGGGAAAGGAAAACTGTGCCAGCTCAAGGTCATATGCATTGAAGAATCCACATCAGCACGTATCCTCTGGGCATCACAACAGTACCCGGTTGTGATGCATAAGGATGAGAAATTACAGAAATGAAGAAATCTAGGTAACACAAGGCAAATCACCAAATTTGCTACATTTACTAAAACCCCCTCAAATTCTTCGCAAGCAATTGCTGTCTCCTTGTTAACCATCATCTAGGTACTCGACACAAAAGATCTGAATCAAAGAAATGCTAAATATTTACCAAATAGCTAAAGTCAATGAGAACTGTGTTTTAAATGGGGTATATAATTCCACTCTGAAAAATAAGGTTCCAAGTGTTAAATACTCAAAGTAAGTGAATATTTTTGACTATCATACCTCAATACAGATGCTCATCAATAGTAAAATTACAAAACTTGTTCCTTTTACAAGTGTAACAAAAATAAATTGATTAATGTTTATTAAAACATTCAGACACTTTAATGATAAGCATGACTCAAACCCATCATAGACAGTCGTTCCAACTTCATAGATGAGCAATAAGTTACTGGAAAAGATGACAAACAATTGTACAATGAAAAACTGGTGTTCACTTGAGCATCACCCAGCCTTTCCACAAACCAGTTTTATTGAAAATATATTCAAAAAGCAGGCAAACCAAGACTGTATAGGCAATGTTAATTTTGGCACCTCCTAATTCCAATGCCCTTGAACCCTTAAATAATGGTTTTTAAACCAGACCGTGTTGATTAAAAAAAAAAAAATAATCATAATTTCATTGCTGTTTCAGTATCTATGAAAAAGGGTCTAGGCTACTGAAATCTTTGTAGATAGGCTGCAAATTAAGTTGGTAAGAACTCAAGAGTGGCAGCTTGCAGATGTACTTTTTCCTGCTTGTGATGATTTTTTGTTTTGTTTTGTTTCCTTTTTGTGGTTAAATAAAAGCATTCAACTTTCAATTCTTATCTTTTGGATGTGTAATATTCATGCTAACAGGAAACAAACATTATTTTTACCTTGTGGGTCTTTTTCCTGAAAACAAGACGTTAATACAAGATAGAGTAAGCAAAACTTCAGTTTTTAAATTGAAGAAGCAGCAAAATTAATTCTGAAAGCTTCTTCGTTCAAGGCTGAAAGCCTTTATACAAAACTTCATCCTGGAGTGGTATTTTCAGCTGTAATATAGGGGTTTGTAATGGAAATGCTGACAGGCCCATAATTATGGAAGCACTAGCGGGCACCACTATAATAGTATATCAGATAGGCATACTACTTAAATTCGATACAAGGTATCAAAAGATGTGTCTGTCCTCATTAAAGCAGCACTTAAAATTCCTTTTAACCTCCATGACTCAAACTATTAATTTGATGTTCAGAAGGACAAACACTGGTACTAATACTTGCAATGAATACAATCCCTTTAGTACTTCAAACCGAAGTGGTGGACCTTCCTAAATGTTTGAGCTCATAGAATCTGCAAAAAAATAAATGGTAAGAATAGTAACATTTTATTTTACAGGATCAACTGAAGTCTTGTAAAGCCACATAAAAATTGACACATTAGTTCCTGTGTTTTGTTATAAAGCTTCTTCTTATATCCAAACATGCAATGATATACGTGTGATGCAACTACACTTTTTTTTTTTTTTTTTTTTTGGGGGGGTGGTGGTGTTTGAGGAATTTTATCACCCCGTTCACTATCTTGTTTGACAGTCAGTTCTATATATTACCATAACATTCTTGATGCCTGTACAAATTCCATGCATGCAGAGAAAAGAAGATGAAGCCTGACAATTCAGGAGGGTAGCTAGTTGAATAATATGCTTATAGCCTATACAGATTTCAACTTTGTGTTGTTAATTTCATCAAAAACATTCAATAAATGGGTAACATGATTGTGATATGCACAGTATATTCTATTTCTGTAATACATAAATTCTAAAATTTCATCTGCGAGTCGTGTGCTATAATAGCATTCATTCCTATAACAGATGCATCCATACTAGCAGGGGGTTACCTTTGAATTATTTCCAGCTATATACTCTTTCACAACACAAAGAGACTTACTCTTATTTCCTTCTTTGCATTAAGGTGCTTGAAAACAACTGAAAAAATGAATTTACATTTCCTGCATCTAGCCAGAAAATCAATTTTTTGAGGCCAAGTTCTCCTGAACAAGCCCCTTTTCAAGCGTAAAAAATTTCAAAGAGAAAAAAAAAGTATGTGTTACATTCTGTGCAAATCTAGGTATACAGTTCTTATCAGGTAAGGGAAATAACAAACGCCACATTCCACAGAAGCTTGCCTCACTGGAAATGGGATTGATGGTGGTTTTGATGACTAGGTAGAGAAAGAAAACATCTCACTGAACAGAAAGTACTTTCCCATGGAAAGCTGGAATAGTACTATTTTGAGTAATGCCCTATTTAAACACAGGGACACCCTCACTCTGTCACTCACACAAACGTGATTTGCATGTTTTGGTGGCTTGTAATTCCGTCTCAGGCTACAGTAATACCTTATAAAAGATGATTCAGAAGGTTATTATATTTGTATATTTTCCATTACTAAGAGTGAAGGCTTCCATGGGCCATCAGTTTCAGGACTACAGCCACAAGAGAGCATGACCAACAAAACAAAAAGGTCCCAACATCTATTGATGTCATTCCTATGCGAACGTGGAGCATAACTGAGACTGCTAGGATTCCTGCATTTGAGGTCATAGGATGCTTTAATTTTCCAATGAGGAAAACTGAGTTTCTCCTGAAGAGGACAGGTTTTAAGACTTTATATCACAGAAGACAATGAAATTGCCTAACTAACTTTCCAGAACTCAGGTCCACATGAAGATTTTTTTTTTTTTTTTTTTTTACTATTAAATCACTTGCTAAAGAAGATGAGGCAGTAAAGTAACAAATACCAGAAAAGAAAAATGTATTAGCACTTACCAAGCCAGGCTCATCTCTCCTAGAAATCTACTGACCAGACAAGAACTTGATTCATCTTGTGCCATTTTGTCCATAATATATATCATTTATCAAATAACCTGTTCCACAGTTTTATTAAAAGTCCTAGGAAGCAGTTTGAATCTTCTAACATAATTTGGTCATCTGATAGAACAGAGTTAAAGAGCACATGGATATGAATGTCATACGCAAAAATGAATTGTAGTACTTTGTGGGAGAGTAAGACAAAGAGCACTTGCTTGAATCATGAAACCAGGTGTGATTTTTTTCAGGTATCGTGTTATATAAATATATACAAAGAGTTCTTCAGCATTCCAGGAACAAAATATAAGTATGGGCAACCTAAAAGTGTATCTTCTTAATGCAAACCTTACCTTCTGTTCAAATGCTGGTCAACTATTAAGTTGCCATTAGCACTGGATCACACACTTGTTTTTCCTGACCTCGCTTCCTTCTGACCATTACACCCAACCCATATATCTCCTATGTAAGTGTGAAAGACAGAAACATATCAGAGGAAGTTTTGCAGCGATGCATGTGGTTTTCCAAGGATATAAGATTTAGATGTGACAGTAGCTGGTAGTCCACAGAAATACTACTTCATTTTCTATGCTAGATCTTACCTTAGAAAAATTATTTTCAAGGTAGTACCTTCTTACTACAAAACTACCTGTCTTAATTATGATTTTTAACAAAGGTGGTATTAACTTGGTCCATTGATTTTACTACACACTGATTTAATGTATTATTACAATCCAAAGACACCACAACAATCTTTAATTCAAAATTCACAAGCCTGCAGACATTATTTCCCACTGATACATGAATTACTAGATTTTTCTTCCACTTTACCTAAAGCCAATGGAGTTCTACAGAGTGCTGTTCAGTACAGAATTTGTCTTGTATTTCATACACAGCTCCTCATTCAATGAATTCTCTTAGGATCACATATTTGCATTCTTAGCGTAAAAGAAGGGAAACTCCGACCGACATCACTGTGAGTAGAAGTGGACCTGAGAAGGGCACTAATCCCGCTTATCAGCATACTATGGAAATGCTGTCAATTAATTACAACCATATCAAATGCTTGGCTGCAGATAGTGTACATGGTGTGCTTTTCCCTTACTGATTTACAGCCTGTGGAGGAGGTTATAATAGAAGTGTAAGAACAAATCAAAGTTAAACATGGACATGGAAATTTATCTTTGTTTTCAAGACTGCCAATTCTGTGTGCATTAGGCATGAACTAAGACCGTGGCGATGAAATGACAGCAGAACAGTGTTTGCTACCGGCAATGCCAAAGCCTAGAAAAACAAAAGAATCATGCCTCGTAACACAGTATCCTATTAGTTTAAATGATATGCACCCTACAAGATCTGGTATCTAAAATAAAATAAATGTTAATTCCTTTCAGAGATAAAACTATCAGAAAAGTGCTCAGTTCCAAATGGAAACTAAGGAACATGACATACTGTCAACAAGCACTTGGCAAAACAACTTATAACATGGAAATACTGTTGCACACCACCAACAGTTTGCCAAAAATACTAATAAACCCCCTGAAATCCTAATTGTTAGCATTATTGCTACCTCTCTGTTTCTCTTTAAGAAGCAGTTCCCAAATAGTCAATGATTTTAATGAGTATTTTTTAAAAAGTAATCAAAACTCCTCTACCGAAGTTTTGTACTTTAATGCATTAAAGCAGATAACCATGCTAAAAAAAGTATCAGGTGGTACTCTAATTGGAATGCTCTCTTTGCACTTACAAGTAATTCAACATATTGTATTAGCATTAACTGAAAATTCTATACTTTCACCAAGCAGGGCAGGAATTGTATTTGCTTCTTATATACTTTTGATTTGCCATCATCAATTCAATGAACAGAAAGCTGAGAAAGAGCATATGAGAACTATTACTATTACTCAAGGGGAAAAAAAAAAAAAAAAAAGGTGTGACTAGCACAGCTTGGATGCATAAATATAGAGGGAAAAGTTAACACAGCTTTAGTGAAGAGAGGTCATGTCTCAATCTCTCTCTGAAGGGGTCAACAGGTATGGACAGGAGACCAAGCTGATACAGGCCAAGTCAATAGCAAAAGCCTATTTTGCCAAGGTCACTTTGCAGATGTTCTAGAAGAAACAAACTTGCCGTAAGACAAGAAGAAAGTTCCTTCCATGGATAAATCATTGTTTAAAAGATACAGTTATAAAGTAAAATAAATAGACAAGTAATTTTTATCACTGGAGAGGACACTAGTGAAGTCACAGAGGAATTTGTGCTAGGTCTTGAAGTGTTCAACATACTCATTAACGATGGTAGCACACTCATCCACAACTTATTAAAAAAATCCCCAATGAACAATATATAAAAAGAACAAAATGATAACTTGAACCCAACCAAGATGGAAAGCTACATTTTTGTAATTAACCTCCTACAAAAAAAGATTTATAAGAGAGAGTAGGAGGCATATTACAGGGAGTACAAAGAGAAACAAGGGGAGAACAGAGCAGAGAGGATGCAGAGTTACAGCGATCACTTGCAGCCTGCAATGCTCAGAATGCAACTCTTGATTAGATTAAAAGCTGAGTAACTTTATCTCCTTGACCCTAGTGGCAACAAACACCTGGAACAACAGCTTAAAATTCTTTAGCCCAAATTCACCACAGCATGACCTCAATGCATGACAGATAGAAGAATTCAGGGATGGAAATGTAGGCTTCACCACGGTCTTTTACAGGCAGAAGAACCAAACAGCCCCATTTACCACTAATTAGTCCTTATCATGCACCTGCTGTTACTGCTTCTACTTATGAAAGCATATAAATATACTACTAGGGACACAAGACCTAACAGTGTGAAACTACAGAGAAACATCTCAAAAGGCTGACCAGGAGGAAACAAGACCTCCCCTATTACCAGTGCTTAGGAATGTATTACACAAGCCCTAGTCACGGGCTTGAGTTATTTCTCATTCTTATGAGAATGCAATACATGCCACAGTGCCATCCTACCTTAAGGTCATGACGAATTTGTAAAGTTGTTTAGAACCTGCCTGAAAAGCATCTCCTACTTGGAACGTTAGAATGGCTTTGTGTCACCCACAAGCCTTCGCATTTTCATGACAGCAACTCCCTAAATGAGCCTCCTCAGCAACTTTATTAGATAAACTGAAACACTGGTTTTCAATCAAGAAATGAGTCACAGAAGAGTTTATATATTTTTGGAGTTTATAAAACAATGCCAGAGATTTAACAGGAACAAACCCAGTAACTCTTCATCACTTTTGAACCTTTCATCTCATCAGTATAAATGTAAAATATGAAGAAATATTTGATATTTGAAGCCTAAGAAAAATAAAGTAGTATCAATACACAGGTATGGGAAATGGTAAAAAAAAGTCTAATGCTGCTCCACATCTTTTAAAGATTGATAGTATCAGTTTTTTCTTTCCATTTTCTAGAATATCGCAAGTAGATACAGTGCAACAATTCATTACAGAAAGGACACAAGGGACCAAATCTTCTGCTGACTTACTGACATTAACTTTGTATGTCAACTTGCAAAATTCACTGTGCCTCCAAAACTGTGTATGTTTAAATCTGACATATAACTTGCACACATGAAATCAGCAGGGTGATAAACTGTTACATAGACAAAATGAAGTGCAAGTCCTTTTCTTTGAAACTCTTGACCAGAAGGTGTCAGAAGTACAAAAGAAAAATAAGGGTTTGCAAAGACGAAAAATGTACCCCAACAGCTCTATAATTATTTTTGTCAGTGATTACATGACAGAATTTTTGAAGGATGGCAAAGCTTTCATTAATCAGCAAGCCTACTTCTTTTCCTACATAGCCTTCTTATATTTCCAGCTAAAAAAAAAAAAAAGCTTTTTTAACTATGCAGCTGATGAAGCAAGTGAATTCTGCCTATTGCTATACAAACTTATTATTTATTCAATTCCTTTCTCTGAAAAATGTCTTCTGTATATATCCTTGTTCCCTTTTCACTTATTTTCTTTTAGCTGATAAAATGGGTTAAAATCTCAGTTTAGACCCAAACTCAGGGAGCATTTACATTGCACTGTCTAACAGGGCATTAAGAAGCAAGACACCATAGAAATGAATACTCAGGGTGGGATGGCGGCAACATCAGGGACCAGCTATCAACAGTAATATAAAAATTTACACTACAATTTCACACAGAGAATTGCAACTGTTAAGAATGAATACTAATAGGTACTGTTTAAGAAAAGCATGGAATAACCAGATATAAACTCGAAATAAAGCCTGGTAAAGTGTAATGGCAAATATTTCATAAACATAAATACAAAATTCCGGTCTGTAACTGATGAAGACTTTGCTAAAACAGCAGCCTGAATCAAGACTCTTATTCTTGTACCCACATGGGCTACACTAGTTAGAAAAGCTAGTTAGTTATCTCCCAGGTGAATATTCTATTCTAGATGAGATTTAGGCAGCTCCAGGGCATCACAGGTTTAAGCAAGGGTTCTGTGACTGGACGCAGTACCAGCACCAAAGGAAAGCAGAGGTCCTACATCTACAAAAAGCCCAGGCAAAGGGCCTGCTGAACAGGGGTAACTCAGCAAAACCCAAGCTTGATAGTGAACGTCCACATGGATGTGTGGATCTATGACACAATTCGTAACAGACACGATCTACTAATCCATATTAATTGCCTTCAATCATCCATTTTTTTTATTTTATTTGATCAAAAAACTCTTGCAAACTCCATGGTTTTTCTCTTAACTCATTGTTCTTGTCAAAGGTTTGGATTGGCTACAATGCTGAGTTTTCTTCTTCTTTCCTTACCATTAAATATGCATGAACACTTCAAAGACTAATGCTTTACTGCATACTTAACAGTTAGTCCGAAATTTGTTAGTGGCCCTAGGGAACGTCCTCAGCTTTTCTGTAACAATAAAGTCAATCAACTGCTACCTGTAAGGTAAGCCCAGAAAGCTGAAGTAGCTCACTTAATTTGCAAGTCTAACTTCCAGAAGTGCTACATGTGGAAAAGGCTTCAAGTAAAGATCTTAAGTATAACAACCTATGGAAAGGAATGCAATTGCTAGAAGCTTGTAAAAGGCCTTAAGGACCTCCTTGCAAAGCTTTAAGAGGCAAACTCTGTCTTGTGCACATAGGAGGTGATACTGGTTTATTAATGTTAATGTTATTTATGTAATATAAAATATAAACCAGCTTAAAACCAAACTACGATAAATCCTACCACCTTCTGAACCATGAGTGGGGGTTTTTTTGGCTTTGCTTTATTCATTGGGCAAAATGGAAAACTGAGGCACAATCTTGAACTGAGATCAAGAGAAAAATCCATGTATGCTCACATCTGCTGCTGCTGCAAACACATTTTATATCCTGCAGCTATATGAAAAATTGGAGGACCCAATTAACCTTGGGTTGTTACAAAGCTTAATAAAGACAGAAGTCTGACAGCTACTTCTAAAAAAGGTACAAAAATCCTCAACAGGCAACTGCTGTGCTGAACTCATGTGAGAATCTTGGCTCTGCTCTTTACTGTTCATAGTCACACCAACTGGGCATCTTCTGTATGGTTCTATTCAAATGTATTTTACAAATGCCATTGATAACAACCATACTATCCTGACTGAAGTGTTTGTACTTGGTTGCTCAGTACTCTTGAGCATATGACTTTTTGCAGTAAGTAGAGTGTGAAACAATACTGCTACTTCAAATTATTCAGTTTTCACATTTTAGAATATTTCTGAGAGAAAAATCTGGAATCCTTTTTTTCCCCTGCCTAAATATTTAGGAGAATTTAGGCCAATATCTGTATCCTTCTGTCCTTTTACTTTGAATAATGGAAAAATATATAGGTATTCACATATAAAATATGTATTTATATGTTATGTCATTTATGTATTTTATATACACACATATATAAAACATTTAACTAATTTTGTAGAAGTTGATGAAATTTAATCAAAAGCTATTCTTATCGTTGTGAGAGGGAAGTGGTTTGAACGGTTTTGCCACTAGGATGTGTGTTGCCAGCACCAGGAAGGTGGGTATAAGCTAACGTCAATCCAAGTCACGCATATTAATATGGGGCAGACCTCAAAAAACAGATGTGTGATTCCTTACGGTGGACAACTGAAGGAAATTAAGAGATAAGAGGGCTAATATAAGGAAATCACAAGGAAACAGCAAACACTGTTCATCAACTGCTCTTAAGGAATTAGAGCTTTGTCCAGATGATGGTCCACAGAAGGGTGAGATACAGACTTCCCTGCCTTGCACCAGAGCATCTCCTTTTCTCCTGCCAACATTTTCTTTCTGAAGTCTGACCTGAAGCATACTCACTGATTACCACTGACCTTCCTTGGACTGTCACAAGACAAGTCAGTCATGTTGCTTACTACAGTTCTGGCCACTAAACACAAATTGGCATGTCTGAAAACGTCCTAGCAAAAAGGCAGGGTTGGAGGTATCCACATTTAACTTGTATTATGCTGGCAGCATGATTAAATAAAAACATAACCACCTGTTACACTTATTTCAGTGGGAGTATCTATTTTCAATTATAGCATTTACTATCCACCCTCAAGTATGGCAAGTAACACCATGGTAACATAAACACAGTCGTGGCTGCTTGAGAAAGTTAAATTATAAATAGCAATGTATAGGCCATGAGGTCCTGGAAATAAACTAACTAATCCATAGGCATTTGTTACTATGACATAACATTTCCACTAAAATGTTGTTTGCCTCATCTTAAATCCACTCAAAATAGATTTAGAAGTTTGGCATCACTTGACTCTGAGTGAGTTCATGTTCAGACATGAAAAAAGCAGACTGCGGAGAAAATAAGCTATAGCAAAACAGTGGAAAACAAATTGAAAAAAAAATCCCCATAGTAGGCTTTATTCTGTTTCCATTGAAGTTAATGGGAAACCCCCCCAAAACAACCTATCCCGAATGTATAACAGAGTCCCTTTAATATATAGAAACATGTTTTTATACTGAACCATCCCCGAGGAAAAAAGCAAAAATAAAAAGCAAAACCAACCAAAAAACCTGGGCTTAACTACACACCAAACAGTTTGGAAATGCAAATAAACTTAGCAACCCTCTAAAAGATTTTGTGCTCAGTACTCTCTTTCGCTTCAGTCTCGGTGCAAAGATCCATGGTAACCGAGGGAATACCAAGATGCAAGCCTCAGCCCAGCCCTCGGAGGGAAGCTGAATTACGGATTGTTCTAGCGGGCTGTGTAGCTCCTTATCCCTGCGAGGCTGAGCAGCGCCAGGGCAGCAGGCTCTTGTTCGGAGCAGCAGGTTTCTGCCAGCTGGCCAGCCGCCTGCTGTGCTTGGCTGGGCTTCCTTGCTTGGGACTGGGACCAAGGACTCAAAAATGGGAGAAAAACAAGAGAATCGGAGTTTCTACAAAGTTCGGACTGAAAATTGAGAGCGAAGAGGTTACTGACAAGTTCAAGTGGTGCGAGGACAGCAGTTATTTAAACTGTATGTCGGCTCAAAGACTTTTTCATAGGTTGAACACAAATCTGGGGCCTGAATCTAACCATGTGAAAATGTCTTTTAGGTTAGGCAAGAATGCTAAAGATTTAGAGACGTCAGACTGGTTTCCTTCTCAGTAAAAACAACAGATCTGAGAAATCTACATTTTCTTTTGGTTTACAGCCATTGATTAAAGTCTACTTTTGATCAGACTGATAGAAACCTGGAACGGATCTACTGAGGTCAATGGCATTATTTCAGATTTGCACCATACAACTGAAAGCGAATCTAAATTCCCAACATTTCTATTCCAAAAATATGTTGTGTTTTGCCATACATATTTGGTGAAATCTTGGCCTCTCTGATATCAGTGACGGGACTCATTGGTATTACTATGGTCTAAATTCCATTGAATGATTTTTCCTTTTACACAAAGCAAAACAAAAGCTGATCCACTGAAGTAAGGTCCAAATAAATTTCGTATCAAATTTGTGTGATAACAGAAGCAAGCAGGTTACTTAAGACCGCAATCAGATGTATATTTCATATGTCTCATCTGGCTTATTCCAAGTCACTGCATAAATAATTTGTTAAATGAAATATTACTTAAAGTTCAGCTAATATGCACATTCAAAACCCCCAGATAAATAGCTGGATAAATTTGTGAAGCACCTTTCAGAAGGTAAAAATTACACATACTAGGACCAGCATATTCAATAGACCTAACAAGTGAGACTACTTAAAAAAAAATCTATGTATGACCAGGAGAAATACAAGCCTGGCATGTGTAAGAACTTCATGCTTATCAATAGAATAATATTTTTTCTTTATCTCTTTCACAAATACAATGTTTTGGTTCATAGTGGACTCCAGTATTTTGGTAACCTTTCAAGTAACATGGTGGTGCTAGCGCAAAAGGTTTTTTCCTATATTTTTTCTTAATTTTTATATAAATTGAGAGCAAAAAGCTGGAAATATATTCAACAATTAGTTGTGTTTCTGACTGTCATCAGTGACTGATTGTTAATCAAGCAATTGAGCAACAGCGTGTTATACTGGAGTGTCATTAGCACATAATTATTTTGTCATGTATTATAATAATATTTTTACTGAAAAACATTAAACATAGTCATTAATTGGGCAACACATTAAACCTAATATGACATTTAGTGTGATGAAATGGAAAATAAAGCATACTCAGCATGCTCACAGAAAACAATTCCCACAGAGCACAAGTATTCCTAAATCACTTAGGCAAGATTAATTTTAGAACAGACATGTAAAAACTCCTAGAGACCATGATTTTTCTGGAGAGCAGATGAGTAAGTCTTTTACTAAACCCAGCCTATAAATGTTTATGCATGTGACTCATGACATGTGCTTTAAATTAAGTATGTGCACAAGTTAAGTATATGCAAAAGTTAGGAGTGTGCACTGTAAAACCAGCTTTAGAATCGTAAAAGTACAAAACTAATAGAATCTAAAACTGCTTCAGCATTTTCTAGCCACAAACAGGAAAAAGATGGAAGATACATTTTTTTTCCAAGAAAAGCCATCAAAATATCATTCCTACAATTTAGCACCCTGTATTATACTTAATAAAAATAAAAATAGTATTTTAATATATATCCAAGGATTTAAAATCACTTATAACCAAAACTGGGAAGCAATGATGAACTGAAAAGGAGATAAAGACGACTAAGGCTAGACTAAAAGCATTATATATAAACACAGGTTAAGTTCAACTCTAGTTTTCTCCACCTACAGACTGTAAATCATCTGTTAACCCAACTTGAAATCAAAATTACTTTTCCTTTGCTCCTTTTTAAACCTAGTCAGTAATCCTGGGGAGAACCTTTCTCCTTGCTTTCTAGACACATGCAGACACTGGTAATTTCACTTGAATAGGTGCACAATATGCCTACACAAAGTTCCTCAGGCTGCACTGGAGGGCTACCACGGAAAATTCACATGAAATGTCACTATTTGCTTAGAAAATATACTGCTGGTCATCACAGATGCTCTATAAACCAAAGAAGATAAGAGTAAAATGTAGCAAGTTATATTTGATTTTTTTTCTAAAAAAAAATTGCAAATAAGTTTTCCATGAGCAAGGATACGAAGAATTACTCCTCACCCAGTTACCGAGTATATTGCAACAGTTTGCATGCGTGTATTGTCTGTCTCCATCCTTACAGTACCTAATGGTTGCTTGTGTGTTAGGTTAGACGTTCAAGACTGAAAGCCTGCACGTATTTCAGCATCCACAACTGACCGGGTTCTGTAAGGACAGCCCGGGGAACACATTTGTCAGCTCACTAGTCACAAAGAGGAGTATCATGAATGAATCATTGTTCCATACTATGGGTTTTCCATTTCCTAACTAGGCAGTCTTTTGTACAAAAGAACATGATCTCTAACAGATTTTAACAATACAAATGTCTATCACACTGAACTGAATACTCATGAAGGAAAATACAAATTTTTTAACCTTTCCTAGTTATTACAGAAATCTTTCTGTTTCTATAATCTAAAGGGCTTTATATACTTCAAGGGCAATAAATCACCTACCATTTTTTTAATATGTGCGGTCAGGCAAAAAGCACATGAAAATTGGTATAATTATGTTATTTCTAACCTTACAATAGATGAGGAAATTAAACACACTAGACTATGGGAAAATGTATTTGACATATCAGTTACCAAACTTCAAGGTGCTAATATAGGCACCTACATTATTAGGTACGTAAACAAAAGGGGCCGCAATTTCAAAAGTGCTGATCATTTACTATTCACATCAACTCTTACAAGAACTTCATGCTCTCAGCAACTCAAAGTTCTTCCCAAGAAATAAAAAACCCAGAAAGCACTAAGTTTAAAAAGCCAGTATTGACATTCTGCATCTGTCTCTCCCTGCTCTTTTGTTTCCAAACCTACATTAAACTTCAAAGACAAACACACTTTGCACAGATCTCGATAGCATCAAAGCTCTGCAGAGTGCTTTAGCTAGAAAATGTCCTAAAACACTGACAAGCTGAGTTTTGTTTTATGGGAAATGCAAAACCGGGCCCTGTATTTTGCCAATGAAGCCCTCAAATCACATGTGTAGTATTATTTGCTTTATATATACCTTGGAGAAAACAAGTGTTGACAGGGAGAGGCAGAGCTAGAGAGATGTACGTCAGAGTCTAGAGTTCCTTGGGTAATATCTAATCCTTTCCACCGAAAATTTTTTTTAATGATTTACACTGAAACTTTAAGAACAAAGATTGTCTTGTTTCTTTCAGAGCTGTAGTGAAATGTGCGAACAGAAGTAAAAGAAGAAAATTGGATATATTTGGTCTTCTATTTGCACTGGAGTTCAACAAAGATTTGACATCTGCTCTGCATTCCTTTGCTTTTATAGCTCTCTAGGTGACCACAACTACTACAGGAAGGTCAAGCCAAAGCAAGGTATTCAGTTTTTTCCCATGGTAAAACACAGCGCTCCCTTTCATCTGTTTGTTCTTACTAGACTGTGCATCAGAAGAAAATTAAATAGCTTTTTAATTGGTACTAAAAGTTAACTCCTGGTGCTTTCTCTCACCTATTTTCTCTGTTACATCACTATAATGATTCTTCCCAGTCCATAAGCTTTAAGGTCAATTTAAGGTCATACTGTATGTAGCAAAGGCCTTGTGATGCGAGTAGACATGACTGGCCTCAACAAAAACCAGACCAGATCAGTTTGCTAACAACAGTCTTACACAATCGTTTATTTTGAATGGTAAAAAGATGTTCATAATGGTGTAAAAAGCTTTTCCAGATCAATAATTAACTCTGAATACTCCTCAGACAAATGTATCAGTGCCTTCACAGTATTAATTGCAAAAAGAAGGTAAGGCTAGTGATGCTCTTGTAAGGCATATCCAGAAAGAATGATTAACTAGAGTAAAAATTCTTCAGTAAAATAGCGCTTTAGTAACAACTTCTAAAGGAATCAGTGTAAGACTACAGATGCATTATAGCTGTTGACAGTTTACATTAAAGTTGCACAATAAGCCTCCATTTTTGCTGGACAAATTCAGCTCAAAACTGCCAGATAAACTCTTTCTGCAGAGGTCATCGTCCAACTATTATTTTATTTACAAGTAATTAAATTTAATTCAATTTGAAAAGCTGACTTCACCTTATATTTGCTTATAGCCCTCTTGCTTACAACCAAAATACCGCTTTTTCAAATCTTCCATATTTTACATATTCCTGAAAATATGTTCTGTGGCTATAGGTGGGAAATGAAAAAAAGCTTACCTCATTGATCGTTATTTAATCTATCTGTATTAACTGCAGGATGACTGTATGTAGTTTATCCTGCAGTAGACAACTGCAGTGTAGACAAATATGTATTTCAGACTTTATACCCTACGAAAAGCTTTTTCTGTTCTACACAAATATGGTTATGTCTAAATATCATAACACCTGCTAACTCTCGGGGCATAAACCCACTTTCTTAGATGCTTTCGTTGAGCTTTAAATCTGTCCGAATAAAACATGTTATAACAAGTACCCTTTGTACACAAAACAGTAGACTATTAAATCTTTTAAGGAAGAAATGTACACAAGATCCAGAGAATACAAATACTGTTTACACATAAGTTGTTGAAATAATTTTATGTAAATAATCCACACTGGGAGAATTCATAATGTTTGAAAAAGAGCTAGACAACGGTTGTTTTTATAAAGGAGTAAGCAAAACACCTCTAAACTCAGAATTTGTTCATGTTGAAAAGATTTTTTTTGTTGAAAAATTTGTTGAAGAAGGATCTACATTTATGGACATTTTGCAGGTCTCTGCTCGTTTGTATTCATGACAATACGGCTGTCCTTATACACCTCATGCAGGCAGCGCTCCCCACAGATCCAACTTCATTTTCATTTAAAACACAGAATGGGGGCAATTCCACCAACTTCAGCAGAGATAATCACAGTTGAAATAAAGAACAGAAGAGAGAAAAATCTGTTAGGTCTTTAGGTACTCGCCTTACAGGTATAGTTCAAAACTAACAGATACGTTAATGGTCATTCTTGTTTTCAAGGAAAAAACCTTATGATGACTACTGTATTTTATTTAATGTTCAGCTTTTAAATATATACAACCTAGCTTCACATCTTTGCTAGCATTTTACAGCAACAACAATTCCATTTTCAACAGGATTCAGCAACAATGCCTTCCCACCTATTCCCTTAAAGAGTAATCACTTTCCACACAGATCAAACTTCACAGTACTTTGCCCCTTCCAAAACAGAAGTTCAGTAACAAGTTAACCTATCCGATTCGGTTTACAGTTTCAGAGAAAGGCATCTCAAAAGCACGAAACCATGTAATCCTTCCTGTGAAGAACTGTGGAATTATGACTTGCAATACAATGAGACCCAAGTTGGAGAATTTTTTAGCATCTCCACTCTTTTCAATTGCTGGGCATTCTTTTCACTTGCTTAGGAATGTGGGTTTTTTAATTGATAAGATTTTTAAAAACCACAATGCAGCCTATTGTAACATTCTGTCATATGATGTTACGAATTATTTCTAAGAATGAACTAACACATGAAAATGCAAGGGGAAAAATAACCAAGAGACAGGCTTGTTTATTAATTGCAGCTGGGATGAAGACTGGCAACACATCCTAAGCAATTACTGCGACAGATTTTACTTCCTTTATGTACTAATGAAAATAAGTGGCTTTTTCTAACCTACAAGATCTTAAGTTAACAAAAGGACTGAGTTTGCATTCATGCCACCCAAAGGTACCGCAAACGAGTTAAAGAACAATTTCTAATTGGCAATTGCATTGGCTTAGTCAACCAACAGCTATATTCTGACCTCATTTGCAAAGTTCTTACAGCAGTTACTATTTTGCTTAGAAATTAGCATGATATTTCCTTTCTCCAATCATTTGAAAGCTGATTAGGCAGCTTGCACCAATATGTAAGTAACAGTCCTAAATAACTGTCAATAACCATGCAGTTCAATGAGTCAGCCTCAACCTTGAACAAGAACTACAGTGTGGTGCCACAGCATCTCAGCCAGCATTCTTGGAGCAACCTGTCTTCCTGGTGCTTAAGGACAAGGAACAAAGATGCAACTCAGCACAAAATACACAAGAACAGTTAAGTCCGTAGGAATCAGCATTTCTTCCAAAACGTTTTATTTACAAGAAACCATTTGGCTTCCAAGCTGACAGGTATACAAACAAAATTCCCATAAATATTTCTGTATCTTATGTAATCAGGGAATCCACATAACAGTGCCTCAAGAACCCAATCTGCAGTAGATAACAAAGACCAGCTATGCAAAACCTTCTACCCACAGAGACGCCAGAAAGTCTTCAAACCTGGTGAGAGTGTTGCTGTTTTAGTGACATCAGTTTTTTACTCTGCTCTAAAGATGTATTTAGGTCAGGCAGTACTTTTTTTTTTTTTTTATTGTAATTGCTGTACTGCTGAGTGCATATTTATTTACGTGCAAAGTAATGACTTCTAGTTACTCAACTGGACATTATGTAGCATTTTAATGCAAACTTTTTCCCATTACACACAAAATCTGACTACAGAAGATAGCGTACAGGTGCCTGGCTGACATAGTTAGCACTCGGCTTCGCCTCCTGTGCCTGATTATTTTCACAGGAATGACATGGGAAGCCACTCTGGTTTTGGTGACAACACAACACAGACTAAAGATGGAATTCTTTCTCGTTCATGTTGTGAGACTTCTATGTATGGCTAACTGTCAGTGCTAAAAAAGAAAACTGCTCAAGAAAATGCTTCTGAATGTATGTATAAAGTGCACAGGCTGAAAGCCAGAACTTCCAAACAGCAGAAAAAACAGAGCTGTAAAGCCTAAGAAAAACAGCACAAAAAAGAGAAGCCATGCAGCTGCATAAGAAAGAACTGCATTTTCACATACCTGTTGAAACCTACAACCTCAAAAAGACTTAAGTGCTTACTCCCTGTAACGTCAGTGCCACTGTAGATGAGGACCAAATATCCCAGTTCTGTGAGAAATTGCATGTCCTTTGGAAATTGTGTTTCTATCAAAGCCCACTAAACTTCAGAGTGACTTAGCACCTTGCAGAAGACAGTCTGGGCATCTTAGATCCAAAATGCTTTTGTTTTTTGAAAGGTGAGTGTTGCCTCATGATGTTCTAACAACTGTGTAATGCACCACCTTACTCTAGACAGATCCAAAAATACCATGTGTTATTGGTAGTTAACGTGCAACCAAGGGTAACAATAAGACAGTAACACCTTCATAGACTGTAGGAAACGCCATGAAGATGAACCACTATGAGAAATATAGTCTGGGACTTTTATCGTATGCAAACAGTGTAAAAAAATAAGCCACTAGCTAATTTCACAATTTTGTCCTAGTTCATGTTACAATTAATAATGAAACTCAAGTTAAATATCAGACTTGTTCTAGTTTCCTCATTAAGGCATCTCAGTTGCAGCTCAATGATTAAGTAATGGATGATTCATCATAAGAGAAACTACAAGATGAATGAGTATCTTTACTAATACTGTTAACATTCTTCAGAACAAAAGACTTCCAACATTGTCTTCTGCCTCATCGTGCATCAATCATTCTTGTTTTGGGAGTTTTTGAACTCTTCTGTTCATGGAAATCTTGTTTTAACAATAATTTTTCAAAATCAATTAGACCTGCTCCCTTCTGATGACATAATGAACTGATATTAATGAAGCATGGTAGTCTGAGGACATCAGGAACTGGCTTGGATAAAATGTTGTCTATATTAGAAAAATACAATAAACAAATAAAATTATGTATCAAAAGAACAATCCCATCCAATAACACTGCATATTATGTAAGTTGGTTGGATAAATGCGAGAATTAAACCTGTACCTATTTACCTACATGTATGTGGTGGTTTTAGGTCCTGCTCCCAGAAGGAATTTCCCCAGCAGCACGAAGGAAATATTTGGCAGTTTAAATTCTCCATTTTAGAATACTGTTAATTTGCCAAAATGAAGATGTAGTCAAAAAAGACCACTGAAACCAACTCCTGTCACACTCGCGAGCACTGCTCCACAGATACTACAAAAAATAATCAAGCAGTGCCGCAAAACACTCACCTGGATGAATTTATAGCAAGAAAACCGCGTAAATTAATCGGCGCGGCGAGCGCGCTTTGCTGCGCCCCGCGGGGCGAGGGCAGGGAGCCGCGCTGCGGGGGGCACCGCCGCTGCACGCAGCTGCTGGCCACCGGCACGGCGCCCCCTGGCGGCCGCAGCATCGCCCGCCGGCGACGGAAAACTTTGCGCCCAGCTCGGCGCAAAGATGCGCGGGTGCGGCCGCCCCGGCGGGGCTGGCTGGCGTGGGGGGTGCGTACAGGAGCAGGCTTGTTCCCCCGCTTCAGTGCCCGCTTCTAGGGCTTAATTGGCTCAACAAAACAACGGCGAGCTTCTTTTTTTATAGATACGTGAGAGGCACTGTAAAGCAGAAAGCACTGTCTCATTTCCATCTGCCATCAGGCCTTTAGGTACCTACTGCACCTATAAACGAGCACTGTTCACATGCAGAAGTAACTATATAGCACGAGTATTGCACGTAGGTATTACTGTCTTAAACCAACGAGCAGGTAGGCCGTTTGCAGATAAATAAAAACATTGTGTTCCTAACACTGAGTTTAGAGCATCGACAAAGAGCAGTCTGACTTTCAATCCTTTCTTGAAATGACAAGGAAGTTTTACTAATAGATGATCACCTACCTACCGTACCTGTGCTGGAGTTTCAGGCCACGTTCAGCTGCAAGGGTATTTTAAGCAAAGGTGAGGATATATTTAGAATCTGGGTTCTGGACAAATGCTTTATCAGACAGGATTTCAGCACAAAGCTATTCCCTTGCAAATATCCCTGAGATTCTTCTTAAAAGTCTGGCTGATAAATCTTTATAACCAACACTTTGTCGACACAATGCTTTCGATAGACTTAAGTTCCCTTCGTTCCTGCAGGATTGCCTTATTTTCCAATAAAAACATTCCTCTCTAGCCCATCATCTCCGACTTCGGTTCATCCCACGGAGAACAAATATTCAGTAAAACAAACAGAACCTCAACTCGCCTTGAAAGAGCAAACCCTGAGTAGGACACAGCCTAGCCAGGAGCCGCGGCGGAGCTTACCTCCTCAACTGTCAAAGGCATACAGATCCGGTACTCCTTCATGAGCATATTCCTGCTGCCTCGGTGCGGACCAGCAAACTGCGAGAAAAGTGGGGATTTCGGCACGACCAGCACGACGAAAACCAATCAGGGGAAAAAATATTCCAGCCTCTTTCTCTGTACGCGCTTGGCAACGTGTCCACGAGGGAGTAACACAACCATCCAGGAAGGCTGACCCAGCAAGAAGGAAAACCTTGCGGGAGCGACTGCTCCTTTCTTCCCCTTCTCCCTCCCTCAGACGGCGAGCGGGGGAATGTCACACACGCTCCGCCGCCAGCCGCTGCCGAGGCTCAGACCCCGAACGCTGTCGCGGCGGCCAGAGACATCCGTCGGAAGTGCACGACAGCGCAGCTATGTCAAGACATGCCCGGGGCGGCGAAAAGCACAATCGAGCCGCAGCCGGGGCCGGCAGCCCGTCGGGCGGCAGAAGGACGAGCCGCTGGCTGCCGAGACAAAGGCTTCGCACCGCGCTTCCCTCCCCGGCTGCCGAGCGCGGCTCCCGCCTCCCGGCACCGCAGCGCGGACGCGGAGCTGCCGCTCGGCGGGGGGCGGGGGGTGCAGCGCGCTCCGGCGGCCAGAGACATCCGTCGGAAGTGCACGACAGCGCAGCTATGTCAAGACATGCCCGGGGCGGCGAAAAGCACA
>JAVJGJ010000001.1:122367923-122381554 GCA_035590215.1 Microhierax caerulescens
CCGTGCCCTTCCCTTCCGCCGGGCTCTTCCGCCGGGCTCCGCGGGCGGGGCTGTGCGCGCCTCCCTGCTTCCGGTGTGTGTTCGGCGGGGGCCGCGCAGCGGAGCCGGGAGATGGCGGAGGGCGGCGCGGAGCGGGCCGATGGCCGCATCGTGAAAATGGAGGTGGATTACAGCGCGACGGTGGACCAGCGGCTGCCCGAGTGCGAACGGCTGGCGCAGGTGAGGGGTGGGAGGGAGCCTGGCGGCGCCGATGGGCTGAGTCATGGCGTGGGGCGCGCTAGGCCGCGGCCGGCGAGGCGGCCCGGTGGCGGGGGGACCCGCTGCCCGGCCCTCAGCCGCCTCTTGTCACCCGGTTCGGTGCTGGGGGGTGCGGGGCTCGGGCCCTGCCGTGCCGTGTGCGGTGAGTAGGGGCTGCCGTGCCATTTCCCTGGCAGCGCAGGGCAGGAGGGCGGCCGGAGCTGTCAGGGTGCGGCCTGGCGGCTGAGGGCAGCGGGAGGCCCGGCGCCCCTAGCAGGGCCGCGGCTTTCCCCGCGGCTTTCCCCCGGTGTGGCGGGACAGCCGTGGGCAGTACCCCCGGCTGCTGGGGGCTCATTCATCCCTGGGCCTCTGCCTGCCAGAGCTGCCTCCCTGTCAGGGGCCCCGGGCCCGGCTGGGCAGCGCTCTGCCGCTTCCACCTGGGTACGAGCCTGGGGGCTGCAGAGCTCCACAACCAGGCCTGTGCACCCACCCGGGGCGACCTCGGGATGCCTTCCTGGTTAGGATCGTAATCATACATATGGTCTATGTTAATGATTTTGTATGAACTTGTGCCTTTGCGTAGACCTCAGGACAGGCAGACTGGATTTGCTGTTATGCTCTGTCCCAGTAGGATGGTATCTGATTCTTTACGTGGTGCCAGTCCTCCTCTGGATTCGTGTTTCTCAGACATGTTGTGCTGTATAGCGTGTTGTAGGATTCTGAAGGCAGTAGCCTTAAGCAAATAGCATCTTACACTGTCTTAGGACTGTGCTGTATGGAGAATTTTATCCCATGTGCTTCATTAGGTATGGACACCATGACCATGGTTCATTGCTGTGTAACGTACATTTTGTAGCACATCCCTGGCAAATCATTGTATATAGTTTAAAAGATTTCAGTAGGGTAGGTATGTTTTAGAAACAAATGTAATTCTCTCTTTTTTTTGTTACTAATTTGCTAATTTCTAAGCACTTTTTGCAGCCCCAGAGTTGCCAGGGACTGTTTCAAATTCTTCCATGTTAACATTTTTTTATGAGATATTTGTTAGGAATTACAACATAAAGTACATTGTAGTGTCTTTAACTCCTCTAAACAAATACAGTCCTCAAAACTTAAAAGGCAGGACTATTATGATTCCATGCTTAGACTGTAAAGCATGTAGTTTATGCTTTCTATAATACATTGTAATTAATATATGATGAATGTGGGTGAAAGTAATAGTAAAAATTTTTTTGGCCAAAATATCTAATTGCGTATCTGTTCTCACTTAAAGCTTTGTTCTGGCTAGGAAAGAAATGAGTCTTCCATCCAGCTCAGTGAATGTGAGCTAAGCAAACCTGTCTGAAACTTGCTAGGTTTCTTGCTTCAGACAACCAACTTCCAGGATGTATTGGGCAAAAACAGAATTTAAAAAACCTTTCCAGTTTATTCTGTGTGTAGAACCATATATTTAAAGTTACTGCTATGTATGTTTCTTTCATTAAGAAAAAAAATCCAAACCCAACTTAAAAATGGGTGTACAGGCTAGTCTGTTTTTTACTTACATGAGAATTAGAGCTGCTCTCTATTTAAACTAAACTGTGTTCTTCTCTCATGGTGATAATTCTTTGCCTGTCACATTAGGAAGGAAGATTGCAAGAAGTAATTGAAAACCTTCTCTCCTTGGAAAAACAAACACGAACGGTAAGTAGCATACGGTGTGCAGCATTTAGGCTGGGTTGTCCTATGCACCCTCTTGTTCCACTGCGTTAAAGTTGTGAATCAGTCTTTCTATTTTGTTGTTCTTTTCTTTAAAAAGAAAATCAATAAGGTTAGATATAATAATTTTTTTTTTACCTTGGTGTAATAGAAGTGCAGGTGATAGAGGTCTGCACATTGTTTATCCCATCACTAATATGCTGTTTGTTACAGGCATCTGACATGGTCTCCACATCACGTATCTTAGTTGCTATAGTGAAAATGTGTTACGAAGCTAAAGACTGGGATGCTCTTAATGAAAATATTATTCTTCTATCAAAGAGAAGAAGTCAGTTAAAACAGGTAAATTTAATCCTTTGAAACAAAAAATGAAATTATATTTGGACCTGTGTGTCTGATCCCCACTTGTGTGTAGGGACTTTCCTGACTTTGTAGCACCTGCCGGAATATATTGTTACTAGCTTCTGTTGACGTTTTTTGGTAGACTTACTAAAGACAATAATGAAACTGACATCTGGAATTAGTCTGTCTCCACCTTGTGCCTGAGCTCCAGGTGGTCCAGCTTGCCATTCTTGGCAACACAGGTGTGACTTTCCTGCTTTTGTGCATGCAGTACTTTTAGATGATAGTTCATCTTTATGCTCTTATACAGTCTGTATTGTGGACATATTCTTAATTTTTTGTGTTCACGAGGTGTACATTAAGCAGAGTTACTGCAGCTTACTGTTATCAAATAAGGTGTGTGCTTTACAGGCTTGCTTTCAAAACTGTCATACTTGGGTATTTAGTTCTGTCTGAGAAATGGGCTATCAGGATAGCTGAAGGCACTTGAACTTAAGCAGGTACAAAGTTTATTGTATTGTTGTTTAGTTTGATTTAGTAGAAGTCAGCAACAGGCAATTTTAATGGTATTGCTTTAGGAAGGAAAAGGTTGCCTCCTTTTTAGTGTTCAGAAATGTTAAAAGTTTGTGTGAAAGTAGAGTACAGTTTAGGTTCTTAACTTGCACAAAAAATGTCGCTGAAGACTTGGATCATTTCAGTTGAATTTTCTTCTTGAGGAAGAAGTTTTGAGAAGTTTCATTCTTTTTTTTTTTTTTTGTTTTGTTAATAGGTATTTTAATAATAATTGCAACAGCTTTGACAGCATTGTTACCGAAGAACATATTCCAATAGCTGTGCTTGCCACTGAAGGATGCTAGTTTATTAGTGCTTTTTTGGGAGTATGCAGAGATGGAAAATAATCAGTCAGAAATAATTATCCCTCTTCCTTCCCTTCCTGAAAAATCTACAGGTGTCCTAAAGGGAAGGGCTAGTGCACATGCTTAAGAGGAGATAACACCTTTCTTCAGCCATGCAGGTCTTGGGGCAAACAAATTTTGTCAGTCCATGCAAGAGTCATGTGGATTTGGCAGGAGTACTGCTTTTCAAGAGAGGACTGTATGGGATTAATTATTATGAATATCACTGGAAAAACTGAGGTGAAAGAAGAGACAGATCAGCATCACATTTGACTTCAATTGCTAGTGTAATTTTACCCATTTCTATGAAGCAAAGTGATGAGATGTAACTTGGCATGCTTTTTGTTGAAATGAGTCTCTTAAGTACTGAACAGTTACATACCAAACCAATCTCTGAGTGTTATAGTTGGAATGCATTTGCAATAGCTAAAAACACAGTATATTTTTCTTTTCTGTTACTATACTAGGCAGTTGCTAAAATGGTCCAGCAGTGCTGCACTTACGTTGAAGACATCACAGACTTACCAGTCAAACTGCGCTTAATTGACACGTTGCGTATGGTTACGGAAGGAAAAGTAAGGTTTTGTTTTAAGACTGAATGTCTATAAGGCAGAATAAAAATGTTCACCTTCTTTAAAAGCATAGCTTCTTAACCTTGTTTTTTAATCTTGTTCAAATAAGAGCAAAATTAATTTTTAAAGTAACTTGAGAAGCCAAGTAGTGTATTTCTTTTCAAAAGACTGCAAATATTTTCCAGATTTCATATTTAAATAATTTGCTGAAACGCTGCTTATATTTCCATGATGTAGATATTTGGATGTATTATTCATATAATTAATAGTACACTTCAGAGTTCTAAAGTGCCACTTATTTTTCACCTTTTAAAACATTATGTATTTGAGTTTGTTAGAGGTGGGCAGGTTTCATTTAATTTCTCCTGCACTTAGCAAGGTATCAGGTACAGTTAGGGTAACCAGAGGGTGATACTAAAGCATTATACCAAGTTAATAATTTAGATAATACTCCTTTTGCTGGATGACTTTTGTCTGTTCAAAGTTAGTCTAAATTATTAGTAAACAAGTATTGTCGATTTAGGCGTGGTTATTAGTGAGAAAAATAATGCAAACAGTAATACTTAGTACACATTAACCATTAAAGTCTTTACTTTATATCTGTTTCAATATATCTTAACAGACAAAATATTTTAATACTTCATGCACAGTGCACATCCTTTTATGTTTGCTTAAAGAATGGTAGATGAATTTAGACATAAGTTTTTAGATTAATTTGGTCCAAATACTTCTGGTGTGTCAACTATCCATTCTACTTAATCTGTGTATCATGTGAATAGCGTCAGTATAGCGTATGGATACACAGGGAATTAATTGGTTGTATGACAACATCAAATATGTGTCCTAGTGGGGTTGCAGTCTTAAGAGTTTTCACTCTTCTTTAGAAAATGTCAATGTTTAAACAACTACTTCTGATTTCAGATATATGTGGAAATTGAACGTGCTCGCCTGACAAAGACGCTTGCAACAATAAAAGAACAGAATGGTGAGGTGAAAGAGGCTGCCTCCATTCTGCAAGAATTGCAGGTAACATGCCTTGTGACTCAAAACTGTGTCAGCAATAAAAATTAATTGTGACTGCTCTTAGGTTATTGTTTAGAAAATCAGGTATGTTTGCAGGAATGCCTGGAATGAGTTTAACTGTTACTAGTGAGAGTGTAATTTAGTTTTAACTACTTTTGTTAGTCTCATGGTTAGGTTACATGGAATACTTCCTATTTGGAAAACAGATTCCAGTTGTCTAGGTAGTGTATTGAATTCAGTGTTAGCAGATTCTTTTGGTGTAAGGGGGGGTTAGAATATAAAATTGAATAACTTTTTCTGCATTTTCACATGCTGTGGCATGTTTTTTCTATTTTGTTCCCCCCCCCCCCCCAACCTCCCGTTCTTCCTGTGAAGTTAAGAAGTCAACTTATTTTGACTTTGACATTGTGAAATAGTTACATTTTCGTTTTAGGTGGAAACTTATGGTTCAATGGAAAAGAAAGAACGTGTAGAATTTATCTTGGAGCAGATGAGACTCTGTCTAGCTGTAAAAGACTATATTCGGACTCAAATTATCAGCAAAAAAATTAATACAAAATTCTTTCAAGAAGAAAACACAGAAGTAAGTCATTGGAGGATTTCTCTCTCTCTTTTCTCTCTCTTCTTTGCCCTGCCTGCCCGCCACCTTTAATCTGACATGTCTGTCTTCAGGTCCAGGTGTATTTGAATCCCTGTTTTCTGTGATCTAGTTGGATTTTAATTTATATGATTCATGAAGCTGTATTAATTTCACTGTTTAATTCTGTTTCAGAAACTAAAGTTGAAATACTACAACTTAATGATCCAGCTGGATCAACATGAAGGCTCCTACCTCTCCATCTGTAAGCACTACAGAGCCATTTATGATACTCCGTGTATCCAGGCTGAAAGTGAAAAGTGGCAGCAGGTAAAAAAACATGATGTACAAAATGTCTGTATTTTCATGTGGCAAATACCCATTTCATTACCAGATCAATTTATGGCAGATTAAATAGCTCATCATTTTATTGTTCTTAATGGCTTTTTTTAATGGGTGTATTAACAAATCAGTTAGTTGAAAACACATATAATAAAGTTGATTTCAAATGAATATTTATAACTAACATCTTCATTATATTGTCTTTGAAATCTTCAGAATTTCTTGTCTCTTTCATTCAAGTGCAGAAATTATAAACAGCTGTGCAGTTGTGGTCTAAATGATACTGTTGTGTATGCAGTACAGATGTTACGTATTTGAAAAGATTTTTTTTTTTTTCCCCCACATATTTACTTTAAATGCTAGTGTTTTAGTTAACCTGAATCAATTTAAATGTATCATTGTGAATTGTGGGTTCATTTCTGCAGATTACATTTATTTCACCTTAACTTTCATATGCTGGGCTTAAGACTTTTACATGTTAAACTCTGAGCTCTGTGAGCAGCATTTTCAATTCCACCATTTAACTATTGGAGAAAAAACCTACACTCTTTCCTCTTCAAACAGGCACTGAAGAGCGTGGTCCTATATGTTATTCTTTCACCTTATGACAATGAACAATCTGATTTGGTGCACAGAATTAGTAGTGACAAAAAGCTAGAAGAAATCCCCAAGTATAAGTAAGTATTTTTTCTAATAAACAGTTATTAGGTGGAAAAAAAGTGTCTCAAACTAGCTGTTCAAATTAAATCTGTTTATGCTAAGTCTGCTGTAAGAATCTCAGAATGTATGACAAATTCTGCAAAATTTTTCTGATTATGCAAGTTCTACATTAAAATACACGTCTCTCTATAAGAGAAAGAGCTTTATTAGAAACAGTCTGACTTGAGCTGCCCCTGATAGTATGAAGCATTACAGTATATTCATGAAGAGCAATGAAATTAATGGTAAAAAAATGAAAACATTTACAGTTAGTTCTTTGATCTATTTAAGTACGAAATGAGCCTTATTAATACAGGATTGTAAATCACCTTTACTAAATCATTTAGAGACCTCCTAAAACTATTTACCACTATGGAATTGATGCGATGGACTGCCCTAGTTGAAGAATACGGGAAAGAATTGAGAGAAGGATCCCTTGACAGTCCTGCAACAGATGTTTTTGGCTGTACAGAGGAAGGTGAAAAGAGATGGAAGGATTTAAAGAACAGAGTTGTGGAACATGTAAGTATGGCTGTCTTTAAGCATTAGCTATGTATTCAGTGCCTCAACTAAAAATGTTTTTTGTTTGCCATATGTTAGTTACAAAGAGGGAAAAAAAAAGTATGTAGTAAAGCAGCAGATAAGTTGCCTTTTCCATTGTGTTGTATTTTCCAGATTTTATTTACTCATATATCTTTATTATAAATAGGTGTTTGGCACAGTTGCCATAAAAAAGAGCGTGTTGCATTCAAATTGTGAGATTTAGCATTCACATTTCAATAGAGCAGAAATTTGGAAGTCTTGCTTTTTATTAAATTCATAATTACTTGATAGCATTACTTAATAATTTGTCATGTAGAGACTTTTATGCCTTTCACAAGCAAAAGAACTGTTTGTTTATAACTTCCTCACATACCTTATGCTGGACTGCCATTAGAGCTCCTAATATGTTTTTAACATTGACTTATATTTTTGCAGCCTGCTTCAATTATTTTTTGCACATAACCCTCTACTCTGAACGCTTTTATTCCAGAATATTAGAATAATGGCTAAATATTATACCAGAATTACAATGAAGAGAATGGCACAGCTCCTGGATCTGTCTGTTGATGTAAGTGTTGCTTTGCTTTTCCTTCTTTCATAAGAGGTGTGGAAGTGTATGTGTGCATGTGTTTGTGGCAAAAATGTAATTATTCAACAGATTAACATTCCCCTGTAACTTGAATTTGAGTTCTCTTTAACTTAAAATGCTCTGTTAGTGATGCTGTAGATCATCATTGCATGGTTTTACAGACGGTGCAGAAAGATGTAGCACTGTAGAAATACACTGCTTGCTACAAAATTCTCCCGGTTTACACTTGTGTGCTTATGAATGGATACAGTATCCCTTGTTGTATCTCTGTGTATTTGTCTTTGTATTATGCGGGTACCTCTCTTGGCTTCATCCTTAGTCTAATTCCCCTGTTTGTGTTTACCAGTGCTTTTCAGCTTTTCAGGAAGAACAAAGTGTGCTGTAGTGATAGACAGGGAGCATTAACTGAGCATTAGTTCATTGGATTCTGTTTATGAGAAGTAGTGTAAAAAGTCTGTTGAGAATAAATTGTCTGAGTATTTGGCACATTATTAGTCAATATGATCACCTGAGTATATTCTCACGCCTTTACGGAGGTTAGAAAACTGGTTTTTAATCCAGGGAGAACTCAGTTTCACGATGCATGTGCCTGTAAGGCAAAAGTTGCTCTTAAAAATCCATCTATACTCAAGGTCTTATTTAAATGCTGGAGCTTCTTGTCTAGTATTTTAGTGTTAAAAAGTTCTTGTCACTGGGTGATTAAAACTGACTGAAGACACAGGGTTTCTCACCTTTAGATGCCCGTGTTTATAGATGGTTGTACTTTGGGAAAATGGGGTGGAGTGGTCTTCCTGTCATTCCACTTTGTCTTTTCAAGAGCTTTCCAAAGAGATTACTACATCTTGGCATATTGGTATTTTGAGTGCAAATGAAAAGCTTTACCCTACTGTCTTTTAATTAAAAAACTGCTCTTTTCCACAAACTCAGAATAAACCTTCCTTGACAGTGGTCAATAATTCACACAGATTTTCATATGCCTTTCTTGTCAGAAGGCTTGTTTTGCTATCTGGTTAGCCAAGTACTCCAAAGTATGAAGGTCTGTTGGTGTAGTATATTAAACTTAATTTCATGAAAGATAATGAGAAACAGGTGAGAAAAAAAGAAAATAAAGTTGTTTAATAGATCATGCTAGTATCTTGCAGTGCCAATGTGTAATATTAAGGTATCGTTTGTTTTTTTTTAAGTACAATATTACTGCAGCTGCATTTCTGTTAAGTATAAAGAAAATCTTGTTCCCTGTACTTTAATGCTGTCTGGGAAGAATTCTGATGTTTTTGTAGATAAAAATGCTATTTTCTTGACTTAGTGCTGTTTGTCTTTACAGGAATCGGAGGAGTTCCTGTCTAACCTAGTAGTTAATAAGACCATCTTTGCTAAAGTAGACAGGCTGGCAGGAATTATCAATTTTCAGAGGCCTAAGGACCCAAACAATATACTCAATGACTGGTCTCACAAGCTCAACTCACTAATGGCCCTAGTTAACAAAACCACACATCTCATCGCCAAAGAGGAGATGATACATAACCTGCAGTAAGGTGCCTCAATAATCTCAATGCTTTTAAAGGCATTAAATCTTCATAATAGAGACTATTATTCCAGTGTGTATATGGTTTGTTTTCTCCCTGTCAAGCCTTCCTGGTCTGAAGTTTAGAACATAATTCTGAAATTCCTGTTGACAATTAAGTTCCCTTGATTATTCATTTGGTTGTTATGTGTTTTTGCTACAGTTGGTGAAAGAACATAATAAAACTGTATTACCTGTATAATAGTAGTCTTGTGGCTTCTTCTTTTCCATGTATACCTTTATCTTACACATAATCCTGTGGTTATTTCATTACAGGACTATTTTTGAGGCTGTGATTGAAAGGATGTACTATAAATAAAAAATCCTAGGGGTTTACAGTAGCATGCATTGAGGTAACTTAAAATGATTATATTGTTGTGTCAAGATACTGTTTTGAACAAAATTCTGGATGCTCATGCTTAAGAATAATGCTATTTCTTGTGATTTGGAACTACAGATAGACTTAATTTGGAACTGATGGAGAAATTACTGAATTTTGTCTGCTTGCTGCAAGTCACTGATGTTCACTATTTTGTTGTTACAGTTTGTAATGGCTACAATAGCAGTTACACAATTAGCTAGGACAGTACTTCAAAGCTGCTGCTTCTCATAATTGAATGTGTTACATTCATAGAAGATAACATCCTGTTAATTGCTTTAACCTACTTGTAATGGAGGGCAGCTGTAGACTTTCCCCATGTCCCTGTTCTGTTTTTTTAAGAAAGTAAATAGTAGCGCGAATAGTACAGGAAGAATCAATGGAACTTTTATTGAAATTGCCCTGTTTCTTAAAGATTTTTTAATGCTAGCCATATCTAACTGTTCTGTTCATAATTAATTAGGTAGAGACTATAATTGTAAATAATATGTTGAGATGTATGTAAATGCTGTCCCTTTAAAAGCACTGAACTTCATTCAGACTAGCACTCTTAGGCAGTGATTTTGAGGGAGGGAAGTGTGTGAAGGGACAGGAAAAGATAGAAGCTTTTAAGCAGTGATTTGCATTTGAAATTTAGACTTTGGATGTAGCTTAAGGGAAATGTCGTTTCAGAGGCTTGCAACTTTATCAAGCCATACCAGTCCAGCTCACCGCATTTAAGCAACAAAAAAGCTGCTGAACAATCTGTGAGGGAAGGGAGAAAGAGGAGCAGACTATTTAGAATGCATAGAATGCTTACCATCTAGCTTCCTAAATTGTATGATAATCCCAGTTGTACAAGTTGTGTAAAATCTTGTCACAACCACAAATCTTGCCTGAGAATGGGATGTACTGGTCTTTGTGAGGCCAGCCTTAGCAGTATGAGTGAAATGGCTGCTGCTGGGATAATGAACAAAGTAACTGCTGTTTTGACCTTGTCAATTGAAAAAAAATCAATCTTCTGCAAACTGAGGCAAGAGGTATCAGAAAGGGGAACAATGGATCGTTAGGGGAAGTGGGAACTTGCCTCTCCCTGTTCTTAGCATAGACCTATTTTCTTTTTTGCAAATCTGGTTGGGAATCTTCAAGCATTTACGCTTACGGGCTCTGTGACACTTCTACTAGATGAGAGATATTGGACCTGTTTCCCCAGCCAACCCTATTTTCCTTTTTATCCTGGAGTGGAATGGTTCAGTGGTTCCCTGGTCCTTGTTCTGGGGTCTTGCAGATGCTACTCCCTCTCCGCCCTAGCTATATCCCTCTCTGCTGCCTTTGCATTTAGAGTATGAGTTTGTTGGAGAAAGGAGGTGGTTTCTCTCCCCTCACAACTACCTTTTGCTGTCAGCATTGGAAAGAACGTGGAAACACTCTTAACTTTAAACAGCAGGTATCTCCTTAAAACTCAGAAGGGTTATGAAGGTTCACATTAATGGTCTGCATTCATACCAAAGATCCACAGTGATCAAGCTTTTTTGCCTTTTGGTCTGAAATAGATTTTTGTCCTCACTGAGTTCACTTGCAACACCTCTGTCTTGGTTTGACAACATACTGTGCAAGGCAAACTTCTACCTAACTCCATCCTCAGAGTGAGATACACCTGTAGTGTACTTAGTACTTGGTGCCAGAAGCAAGAATCCCTCAGGGTTTCCTTCTCCACACATCACAAACTTAAAAAAGGAGTCAGTAAGCCCAAGTGAGTGAAAAAGTATCTATTCATTTTGCTTGGAGGTTTTTTGTTTTAATTTGGTATTTTTGCTGTTGTTGGCAGACTTCTATTAATGAAAATTAAAGGAATGTATCTTGTGTCTCTCTGGAAAAGGTTGCCACATTCAGGTTGCTAGAAAAAAAAGACAAAACTGTACATTTTTGGTGCTAGTTCATCTGAAGAATGCAGATACATGTCACATATAACTCCTCCATGAACAATTTAAAGGTCAACATAAAGGCATGCTGTCTTTTTTAAAAAAATGCATTGAGATTGAAGATCTTTGATCTTGACAATGTGGCATCAAACCATCGCATTAATCTGAACTTTGTATTTCCTATCTGCTCAATGTACCCTCAGCATCCCCTTATTGCTGTTTGCTTCTCAACACCCTCATTTTGTGGATCAAAGGAGAAGTGAATTAGTTTGACTACTAGTTGCTCTAGAAATTGTATGTGTTTAAAGAGTCCACACTGAAAAAATTTTATCCTTGGGTAATTATGAAGCAAGATTAAAGTTGAGATCATCTGTTCATTAGAGGGCTCTGGAGGAATTCCAGGGGAATTTTCATGCTGGAAAATCAAAACTTGCTACTCTACAGCCTAATAATCAGACATTAATGGCTACCTAAAAACAGTTTGCTTTATTGTTTAGTGAGACTAAGACTTACTGTTGCTATCTAACCTCAGGTCTACCACTGACTTGTTTGTGGCAGAGGGTAAACCACTTAACTTCTGCTAGTTTCACATGACTGCTGCTTCTGAGGGAGTTCAAAAATTTGTAAAGGCCCAGTGTGCTAAGACAATAAAAACATTGCTTCTATTACTGCAATCAGTCTGGAACTTATATTGAGAAAGGCCTCCCGTTGTTTGTTCTCAGAGGTGAAAACTGCTCAAGACGTTAATTGCTGGGATGTTAGGCTCCAGGGTCCGGGTGGCAATTCAGTGCTGAATGTATTCTATTATGTGCTCATTACATTTACGCGTTAATTGTAATGTTTTTTCCTGTATTGTGAAGTTAGACATCATGAGTGGAGCTGATTGAAAATCGTGTTCTCTGTATCGGAATTTAAGAAATGCCAGTTCCAAGAAACAGGAGTGAACTTTATCATAGAATGGAAATGGATGGTTCTGAATTTCCTGTGAAAGCAAAAGTTGCAGGAGAAGGAAAAAACCCAGCAGCGTAAGTTTGAAATAATTGAAATAGTTTTGCTTTGAAAATGTAGAAACCAAGCTATAGCTGTGATTCCAAGTGTGCAGCTTATGGGTGAGCCAGGACTCTAGGGGTTTTTGGCTAACAGCTCTCCATTAGCCCCGAAGCAAGTGAGGGTTTCAGAGTTCCTAACTCTTTCAGAATCTGTGCCACACCTTTCGGAGCGCTGCTCAGATCTTAGCTTCATGGCAGGGAGCCTAACAGCCCTGAGTGGCCCCGGGTTTTCAAACTCCTGTTTTTTGGCAAGGAACCTAGATTCTCCAAGGACTTGGGTATGGCTCCTAGCTTCACAGAATGGGGAGAAGGCCCGTGAACAGCCATGGATTTCCAGAATCGTGACTTAAGGGTAGGGAGACTGTGTTAGTGCCTTCTGTACAGGCCTTCCTGGCAATTATGGTCCCTGGGAGGTTGGGCTTTCTGAACTTCCAGCAGGAAATTGCAATTTTCAGATCTGAAAAGTTTTGAAATATTAGGAAAATGTAAAAATGGAGTTGAATTTGGTATTGCTGCAATCATTGGAGGGTTTTTTGTTCATGTTTTTTGTTTTAATCTCACTGTTCTAATGAGTCTTTAGGAATACCACTGTTAGGCTTTTGAGGATCTGAGCCCTGTCAAGTCTCATGATGCTGAGCAGAGATTCCTTCTTTTTGTTCCTATCTTGTGCCTCCACGTCGTGCCTTTGGCATCTCTTACGTTTGCAACATACACTGTTGCTTTTCTTCTGTTCCCAGACTTCATGTGATCAGCTGCTCCTGGTCTTCTTGGGCAGGAGTCTAGTACTGTGAGCTCTCCTCTTGTCATGAAATCCCAATAGTGAGCATAGCACATGGGGATTCCAGGAACTCAGGAAGCCTGGACAATTCTGGAAATGCAGGCCAGCAGTCAGCATGTAACATGTTTCTGTGCCTAGCCCAACACTGAGTAAAGACCTGGCTAGTCAACTCGGCCTGTAGAGTTGTGAACGATGTGTTTGCAGAGGCTGGAAGTCAAAATTGCAGCTTCCGCTGGGCTAATACACATCAAGGAGAGAGAAAGAGACATCTCACAGAGTCTGTCCCACAGTAGCAGCTAACATTATAAGCGTGTTTCTTTAAATATTCCTTTAATACTGTATAGAAGTATGTCAATAAAAGCCACAAGAAGTCTTTCACCCCCCCCCCATGTAGTATATAACCAGTTGCTAGTAGCATACTCTGTCTTTTGTGCTGTTACAC
>JAVJGJ010000001.1:122384818-122422660 GCA_035590215.1 Microhierax caerulescens
CCCGCGGACGGCGGCGGACGGCCCGGCGCGGCCCTGCGCCCGGCGCAGCGGGGGCAGGCGGAGGGGCCAGCCGGGAGAGCCGGAGATGCCTCGCACCAGCCCGGCTTCCCCCGGCTCCGGGGGTGCGTCTCAGGGCGGAGGGTGGGGGGATGCGGAGGGGTGGGAGTCAGCTTTGTTTTTGTACCGGGCGGGGCGGGAGGGGACGGCTAGCGACAGCCAGGAAATAACAATAATAAAACAGAAGGGAGGGGAGAAAAAAAAAAAAAAAAGCTTTAGGTAGGGTTTGTTGAAGGATGGAAAAATAAATCGAAAGAATTTAACAGCTGTTGTAAAATTAACCCTTGGAGAAGTCGAAGGACCGGCAGATGAGCTTATATTTTTGTTTTCTGCAGGAGGCTTTGTCAGGGCTGAGTGGCTAGAAGTTGGGAGGTCTTAAGAGACCCCGAGATCACCTTTTGTACGATGCAACTGTTCTGAAACTGAAAAAGGGGAGTTTGTACTGCAGGTTGTGATACGGTCCTGCCAGCAGAGACTATGTGTGTGTGTGTGTATATATATATATTTATATATATAACATATGTAGGGCAAATCCCCAAGTAGGGGAAGGGTGTATGCTACCCCTCCTGGGGTGGATCATGTCCTTTTATTAATTTCCAGATGACTGAAGTTGTTTGACATCAGTGTGTTGTTAGTCAAACTTGTTTGATTATTGTAACATGATTAAACATATCACTGATGGAAATTAAGAAATAACTGCAGGGAGACAGTTGCCAGGTTGCTTTCCAATTAATGAGAAAATGAGTGAGAGGTAACAAGGTAATAGGACTTTTGCATTGTCAGAGGTGCAGCAAGCTTGAGATGAAGTTTTAAAATAACGTATTTTGCTTTTCATTGAAGAAATAGAATTCAGTTGTAAGTCACAAGGTTGTCCTAAAGATTAATATCCTCAGTGACAGGTTGAGTGCATCGTGACTAGTCTTGTTGGGATGGTTTGAATTGTTGGGGTCCTCTAATGTTGTTGTTCTTGGTAAATAATATAATTGAAACAAGGCAAAGGACAAAATATTTCCCCCCCTCCCCCTTATTTCTCTTAAGAAAATACACATTCCTTTGTAAAAATGAAAAGAAAAAAAACAAACCCAAACACAAACCACAAAATTAAATTAAGTTATACTTGGCAAATTTGCATTATTTTCCAAGAGTGATTGGTAGAACAGGGAGGTTTTATAATAATGTGCTTTAAATTCAGTTGTTTCAGTACTTTTGAGTCATAGCAGATTGTGAATGAAAACTCTGTTGTTTTTTTAATGGCAAAGGTTGTTTGATTGGGACAGCTTGGGGTTGCTGGGCCGCTCTGTAGCGAGGAGCTGATTTTGAACACAAAGTTGAAACTTAATGAGGGGAAAGTGTACAAGTGATCACCACATTCCCTCCCCCTCTTTGGGATGCAAACTGGGGGGATTCACTCTTAAATGACTTAGACTTTGGTAAGCTTAGCTTTTACAATGCAGAAATTGTGAGCAGCAAAAGCTGAATTAAGCTTTTTCTGTTGAACTTTAATTAGCAGAACAGTTTTTCTTTATTGGTAAGTGAAGGAACGTTTTATGTGTTATTACTGATAAAATTGAGTTCTCTTTGTAATTTGTTATGAAAGCAGAAGTGACTTTTTTTTCCTAGCTGAAATCACATTTCTATTATCACTCCTTACCTCTGAGATTTTTTTTGACTTATGAAATGTACAGTGTGTATTTCCCCTCCTTTAATTCATATGGATGCTGTGCCTCTTTAAGTGGGTCAGATTAATTTTTCTGTGAAAGAGGCTTGTTAAACTGATGGCTGTAGGACTTGAAAGGTTGTAATAGCTGGTTTTGTTGGGGTTTTTTTGTTTTATTTTTTGGGGTTTTGTTTTTTAGGAGGGGTGTTTTTGTCTCTCCCCAGCAAACTGAAAATTAAAGTGAGGTGTGGAAGTGGCATCTTAACCTGTAATATGTCCCAGTTCTGTTTCTTGACCTCTCATGGAGGAAACGTTCCCGTGCTGAAGTTTTGTTGGCTTCAGATGAATTGCCTCTGCGCTTTGAGATCCGTATTAGTAGATGTAGTTGCAAGAGAAGGGCTGGAGTTGGGAGAGAACTTCTTCTGCTCCAATCTTAGATTTATGGAGAAGTTCTAGTCTCAGAAAAAAGTAACAGTGTCTAGAAGGTTTGAAAAGGTAGTATTTCCACATGGGTAGGGTACAGGCCTACTGCTTGAGAGATCTGGACAGCCTGATGCAAATCACTTCACCTGTTTATGCTTCCTTTTGAAGGAATTTAAAACAGGAATAGTGAATCTTACCAACTTGTGAAGAGTCTTGAAGCCTGTGAATGAAAGAGGCTGTGTAAGAGCTAGGCAATATTACTACTAATGTTTTCCAACTTTCTTAATTTAGTAGTCTGATGAAATATTTTCTCCATCTTTGGCAATTATTTTTGTTACTAAAATCCCCTTTGCAATTATAGCTGGATATTCTTTCAGTGTGGTTTTGTTTTCTTTCTATTTGTTGTTTACAACCATCTTACATGTGCTACTGTACTTTATTCTAGGTGTTTTCATTTTAGTAATGGCAGAAGCAATTGCTGGAGCAATTCAGATTATTAGTTGAAAGCCCTTGAATCTTTCACCTCACTGGCATTCCCTCCTGAGGTCAGTGGTACCTAATGGGTCTGGTAACAGGAGCAAAATCTAAATGAGAAACTTCTTTTGTAATGATTTAAATCCTGGCCCCTGTGTACGGCTGAATAACTAGGGAAAGCTGTGGGAGCTGGTGTGGAGAATGAGAAGGAAGGATGCTGTCGTTCTACTCTAGCTTAGGGATAGAGTAGTTGGACAGCTGGCATTCCCCCTGCTTTGGGGATCAGTAGGCGAAGTAGCCTAGTAAACATGAATCCTGTCCTTACGGTTTTCCTAGAGTTGTTAAGGGCTTCTTACTGGAAGCAGATCCCCAGAGCTGCTCTTTGTGCAGGATTGCTAGCGGCTCATTGTGGGCGAGAAAACAGACAATTTTGTATTCCTGATCTCCCCTCCTGCTCACATATTATAGCTGTTTAATCTTTTCCTACTTCATTTGTTGAGGTCCTAAGGCAAGATCCCGTTATTTTCCCCCTCTAAATGGAAGTATTATGGGTTAAATTATCAGGACAAACAAGATCTTCCTATTTTTGTTCTTGTTTGTCCTGCTGTTTCTTCTGTGGTCTTTGGCAGTAGTCAACGCTTGTGTTTATGTATACCAATGACATATATTTAAAGACACTGTACTTTGTATGTTTGATTTCTTACTTCCTTTAGTAGACTTCTCCAACTGTCATTCTTCTTTCAGCAAGGAAGAAAAGAGAGAACATTGAAAAAGAGACAACTTTTCCAAAAGTTTGCACACAGCAAGGGTATGGAATAAAAAACCCCAAGGAATGCTTGGTCTTGTGGAGCTTGTGACTGGGAAAGTAAACACTTGTTTTCTCCTAGTATTTATTTGACAGGGGGTGGGGAAGAGGAAGAAAATAACTGAACTTTATAGATAGTAAAATGAGGAGTCTGCAAGGTCAGACTGCTTCACAGAAACAGGCCAGCTTCTCATGATTTCATTATGGTGGTATTGATATGTAACTTAAATTCCGTTTTCAGAAACAGTCTTGCTTACTGAGATCTCATCTTCTCTTCACACAAATATTTCCAACATGAGGTTTCAACCAGGAAGACTCACTCATGTCTGAGAAACACAGAAAAGTGACTATTAATGTAGGAAAAGAAGTGAATAGGAATTTAAGCAGGGAGATTGTAATTACCCATGGGTAAGAATTTGTTTTTCTGTTGCATTTCTATTGCACTGCTAGTTGAAGTTGAAGGATGCTTAATGTGGCTGTGACATAATAAAGAAATATTTCTCTATAATTTTATATGCAAATTCATTGTCATAAATTTAATAGAGATGCACTGATTATTTACCTAGTCTTTTCTCAGAGTCCTCCAAAATACCTAATTACAGACTTATTACAGGAAAGCCAGATAAGAAATCGTAGATCTCAATCTTTTTTCCTTCCTAAGTGTAATTTTACTACACTGAGAGGTTTCATTTCATAACTAAAAAGTTTGAATGGGTACTGTGGCCCCTTCCTACTTAGAATGAGTACAGACTATCAATTTTTTTAAGTGGTGTGGAGTCTTGGTTAGGTGTCAGGAGACTCATACTTGGGCAAGAAGGTAATTTAGAATTAGCAACACTGAACTATACAGTTTTTCCAAGAAGCAGTAGGTACACAGTGCTGCAGAGTTGATAGCAAGAGCTTTTGCAAGTGATTTTTGTAAAGAGATGTTCTGGAGATGTTACTGTAAATTTGTGTGATTTGTTTCTGTTAGTCTCAGGAAGTACCACTTGCATGAAGAATGATGTGACAGAGGTGGATATTTTTAATCTTTGGCTTATATGTGGTTTGGGGAAATAAATTTCACAATCTCTCCTGTTTGTAGGCAGCGAGAAGGCTGATGATTCTCAGAGCTGTAATGACTAAACATTGGAAGAAAAAGAATAATAGAATTATGTTAGGTAGGAAATTTTGAATGCTGGAGTGGCAGGAAGTGAAGGGTAGAAGTGTGAGCAGTGTGTGGATTTGTCTGAACTGGTTTTATGGTAGTTAGGGTAAGTGTTATTTAGAAATGATCTTTCAGTCTGTGAATTTTACAGTGTTTTTTTTTTTCATCGTTACCTATAGCAAAAATACTGTATTTATCAAAACAGAAAAATTACACTGCTTAAATATGCTTAGAAGTTCTTTTGGGGCCCTTCAGACCCCATGGGAAAAGGAAAAAACATAACATGACAAGGTGGTTTGAGAATATTGGTTGTTAGTAATGCGGCATGAGTGTTTAATTTGCTGGAAAATATTTATTGGTTCAGCAAACCAAGAAAGTAGCAAATCTGTGTGGACATAATAAATGGAAAATGCCACAAATGAAAAGCATAGTGGTTTTGGCAGCATATAAAATAATGCTTCTTCCTTATATATCTTCTCATTTAATGTAAGATTATCTGTATTTTTGTCATTGAAAATTTCATTTTATCCTGGGGTAGTTTTGGGGGGGAATGGGGACAGGCAGTGCACTTCTGCTTCCAAGGGATGTTCCTTCGTTGCTGTCGTCTACATCCCCATCAGCTAGCTGGGGTTCCCAAGTACTGTTGACCAGCCACGACAGCAGCCTTGTGTCTGCTCCTCTGCCATCTTGGGAGCCAGAGTTGGGCTTTTCTCATTGTCTACTCAGGGAGGTCGTTAAGGGGAATGTGTTTTTTTTACTGTACTTCTGAAGCTGTGCTAACACAGTGCTGTAGCTGAGTGCTGTGGCTATTTTATTGAAGTGATGTTTTTGATTATAGTTGTTTGTGCTAATGGTTTTTGAGGTAACCGTACTCTGACCATATCTTAAGACACTCACACATTTGGAATGGTACAGGACATTTGTTTTGTCGTTTGAACTGACTGATAGTACTTGGCTGTAGTTTTGTTTATATTTGTTTGGCTAGGCACTGATCTTCCGAAGTTTTGTCGGAATTATGCCATTAACCACAGTAGGATCGTTACTCATTCCTGCTGATGTCTGTTCTTTGAGTGGGGTTTAAAATACGTGACTGAATCCCTAATGTTCATGTCAAAAGGAATGAGTAGGGTGAATGCCATTGGGAAATTTGTGTTTTGGATACAAGTTGTGGTGTTGCCCGGAGGGTTTGCTGTGTGAGGAGAACTTGAGAATCCATATTCTATTCTCAGGAGAGGTCTAAAAATTGAACCTGTTGGTAGTATCGTATTCATGCATTTGAAGAGAGGAAACAGGGATGTTATAAAAGCATTATCTAGATGCAGAAGGGTTAATATAATTAAAATACAGAGTTAGAAGACAACTCCCCAAACCAGGCTTAGCTGTATTATGCCAAGCTGTTTGAAGCACAGTCATGTAAAAATGAATTTCAAAGGTTATTTACAATAAAGATAGCCATTTTTAGTGGTGGAGGTTAGTTATTGCTTTGAACTTTCAAAACAGCACACAAAAATATCATACACAGTTACATAATAGGTATGGTTTTGGGAAAGATGTGTTTGCAGTATCTGTGGGTGGCATGATTGTGTTATTAAATCTGTTATGGTAGGACCCTTTTGTGCTAAGCACTGTATAAATGCCTAACAAAAAACTCAGTCACAGTATTATTCACTACTATAATAAAGTTAAGTTCATTATAATACTGCAATGAAGACTGAGGTATGTTGAAAGAAAATTTTCCTGTTGTGTCACAACTTTCTGGCTTATTTCTGTGTTTGGTTTGTGAACTGTGCACTGTAACTGTGCAATATAACTGATACTCAACATGAAGATTTTTATTTTCTTTTGCTTCTTGAATGGATTGAAAGAACGATTCATGTTTTGCATCTCAAACAGAAAATGAAGTTAGGGCTTTTATTATTTGTATTTTTTTCTATCCAGCTGTAGAATTGTGATATATATCTGTGGCATGTGCATTTGCACTGGTGATCAAAGCTGTGTTCTTCAGGTAGATCTGCTAATCATAGGGGTGTGCTGCTTTGCAATACTGGGACATGTCAAGGGTGGAGAAAGTTCTTGTATGAAAATGAAAGTGACATTTGAGGAAAGACTGTTTCAGCATCACTACAATATCCCTGCTAACAAGAGAAAACGTGGATGGAAACCACTGAGCTTTGGAGCTGCCTAGCTGTTGGGGGGGGGGGGACGGGACAGGGGGGGGAAGAGTTTGCATAGGGTTTTCCAAAAAGGGAGTTACTGCAATAAATAGTTTCCTAATTTTAAAAACACTTTTATTGCTGAAATCCAAATACAGCTGTATTGGAAGTAGCTGTGAATTGAACACAAGAGTGAAAGTTAGGAACTAATTTTGATTCTGTCTCTGAGACTGATGAAATTTGTGAATTTTGGCAAGTGAACTGTGGTCAGGTGCTCTCTGAAGATAGTGCTGTGTGAGTTGCAAGTTCAGTGAGCATCATGGAAAACTATGATGTATGTTTTTGCATTAACTTCTGAAATACATTTGTAAATGTTCTGATGTGTTTTGTGTTGAAATGATTCTTTGACTGCCCTGTGCATTCCTTGGGAACACAGTTCTGTACTCGTTTGGCATTTTGAAAATTAGGTGACAGATGTTTAGTCACATATACACAGATTTATCTATATATCATACAGCAGACATTTCTCAAAAAAGACTTTTGGCAATATCTCATGACTCAGCTGAGAAGAATATTGGTAATTGCACGACTGTGGAACTCTTTTGAGATTAATGATGTTCACTTCTGTTGGACAAAATTACTACTAAACGTTATAATGCGAAATGTGCAGTGACACTCGGGAGCAAGGCTGTGATCTGTTATTCAGGAGTTTATAAGAGAGGTTCTGCCACAAGTAGGTTGTAGTTTTAAAAGTTGTGGATTATGATGTTTAAAACAGCTTTTAGAATATGAATACTGTGTTGTTCTGCAAAGTCTGTTACAGTTTGAGACTTGCAGGTTGGTGCTGCTCCATGGAGAGCTGACTGGTTGTGCAGTGCTGATTTTTCCCTTCGTTTTTCTCTGGCAAATTTTATTAAGAGAAGCAAAGATTAAATTACTTTTCTAATGCATTTTTTAAAAGTAAGTAATTGGTGATGTTGTTATGGGGATAAGATGGTAACCATGGGACAGTATTTCAATTAAAATGCCCTCATCTTGGGTAAGTGTGAGAAACTCTTACTCTCAAAAAGCACTAAGAGCATACAGGTATATGGAATACAAACTGCTGCTGTTAACCAGTTATTATGAAAGATTGTTTACGTGAAGATTTTCTAGGAAGGAGCCAAAAGAACTTTAGGTGGGGCAGAAGCACCACCTATTATTATGTTACCTGATGCTTACTATGACATACTCCTCATTTCAGTTGGTTATTACTTGCCAGATTTTAATTATTCGGGTTGAAAATTCCCATGGTAGGTGTCTGTCGCAGGCTGACTTTTTGGGTGCTGTGCAGAGAGTGAAGGGTTCGGCCAGCATGGTTCTTTTCTAAAAATTGGGCAAAAAATATATTCATATATTCACAATAAAATAGAAAAAAAATCTGATAACCTATAGTGCTGCTTCGTGAACAGTTGAGATGTGGTATACTATGATGTTTCTGCCAAGGGTATATTTGTTATCAGCCCTGTGAAAATCTGCTCCGTGTTGGTCAAATTAGCATTTAGTACAAATCCAAAAGATCATCCCTGCAGTGAATATACGTCAGCCTGAGCTAAGTGGGATTGCTGTACAATTTGAAGGGTAGGGCTTCTGCATTTTTCCTGGTATGACTTTGGACAAAAATGAGAGCACAGAGAATTCCCCTTCTCTACTCCCAATACCCAGTTCCTCTTTCCTACCAGCTCTGCCGTCCTGCAGCATAGATGTGGCAGTGACTGGATTTAAACAGAAGTTGCAAACTGCAGGTTTTCACAGAATATGTAGAATAAATGTGGAGATGGGGTGGCTGAACAAGGAGACTGAGATAGAAAAATATTAGTGTTAGAAAGAAAGAAATAGAAGGGAGGCTGTACTGTATGGGTACATATAATTTATAATGCTAATACAGTTGTTGGAATACAGTTTCACTGTTTGCATACATTAGAAAGTGTTTCAGAAATGGAGTAGGGGATAGCAAAAAAAAACCAAAAGGGCGAATCATACTTAAGCCTCACCTTTGCTGTACTTAATTTTCTGTATTTCTAATGGATGCTCCCATGTTGTGATGTAGAGAAATGCTGAATACTCATAAATCACTCAGGCAGACACTGGGTGTTCCACTTTGATCTTATAAAGGGCTATATAATACAGGGCAGAGCATAATGGGGAAAAATCACTTTTAGTTGTCAATCTGAATATAAGACATTTACAGAAACTTTTGACTTCAGTGTGTATTAATGTGTTAATTCTTTGTAAAATGCGAATAACGTCAGAAGGATAAAGACACTTTCTTGTGAAGTGCTGGGTCACAGTGTTTGTAAGCATTATTGAAAAGTTAATGAAAACATTAAAATGCAGTCTTGAGAATCAGATTTGAGCAGCATGCAGTAAGTCCTTAGGCCCTGTGTTGAAGTATTTAACTATGTGTCCATTACGCAGGCAGCCTCTGTTTTGCCTGCTCATTCTGCCAGGTAGCCCTTGGAAAACGTAGTATGTGACTAACACAGTTAAAGGCAATAGCCTAATGCAGACACACAAGAGGGCCAACATAAGCTTGTACAGATACTTTTGAGTATTAAACATTACAGTCTAGTATTTGTACTGTAATTTTAATGAATGCAATATATTTATATATTTGCTTTGTGTAACTAGGAATCTCGTATCTGTCGGTTACAGATGGTTTTCAGTCAAAGCAAGTACACACCAGGTAGATCATAGAACGTAGAATCATTTAGGTTATTGAAAAGACCTTTAAGATCATCAACTCCAACTATTAACCCAGCACTGCCAAACCCCCAACTAAACCGTGCCCCTAAGTGCCACATGTACATGTTTAAGTCCCTCCAGGGATGGTGACTCCACCACTTCCCTGGGCAGCCTGTTCTGATGCTTGACCACCCATTTGGTGAAGAACATGCAATATAAACCTCCCTGGTACAACTTGAGGCCATTTCCTCTTGTCCTCTTGCTTGTTACTGGGGAGAAGAGACCGACCTCCCCCTGCCTACAGCCCCTCTCGGGTAGGTCTCCCCTCAACCTCCTTTTCTCCAGGCTTAACAACCCCAGTTCCCTCAGCAATGTTGTGCTTTGACTTGCCACGTATTTTGCTTGGTTTCATCAAGATGGGTAATATTTTCAGACAGCTGTGTGAAAAAGGATCGTTGTAAAGGCAGGAGATGATGATAGGGGTACTTACATGGTGGGTGAGGTGTTTACAAGTGCTAAGGCCATGAGCTATTTTCAGATTTTGAGCCAAAGATAGACACTTTGTCCATGTGTAAATGTTGCTGCCACTGGCTGTATAGATTTTCCTTTCTGCTGTTATTTCCAAAATGAAAATAAGAGATTAGTAAAGGTAATAAAGTGTTAATAATAGCTTAATAAAGTGTACTGAAATCATGCATAAAATAAATCTATGCATGCAATAAAATCTAACTCGTTACTATCTGTGATGTATGTAAAGTATTTTAAAGAACACAGAGGATCCAGATGTGGAAGGCATTTGCTCTTAATCTCAGTTGCTGCTGTATTTTTCTTCCTATTGTTATATGGATGGTAAAACACCCACAGGCACTTGTTCCTTTTTCAGTAAGTGTGGATGTGTTCATACGCAAGTTTACAGGATCAGACTCAAGGCTCCATTTATGTGCACAGAGATCAGTTGTCCTCCTGATTTACAGTACTGTCTTTGGTTTTTCAATGTGGAAAGGTAACCTAAGCATTTAATGGTGGGGGGCATCATGAACCTTTTAATTACAACACTCCCCCCGCCTTCTTGACATCAAGCATATCATGTTCCTGAGAGGCCATGTAGCAGAAGTTCTTGCTGCTGTTCGGCTATATAATAAAACCTTGAAATAAGATTTTCTCATTCTGCATGCTCCATTTCAGATTTAACATCATTTTTGGAATTTAAAGTAGGGTCATTTCGCCTGGAGTTGTACAACATTAACCAGAGTAATTCAGTTATTTCGGAAAACTGATTAGATTGTCCTCTCTCAAGGGTGGAAACTTTTGTATTTGTTCTGTAAGGTGTGCAGTACATTTCTGAGCACTATGTATAACTAATATTACTGACTTCAGCCATAATTGCAGTAAATGAGTGCATGAGATCTCTGCTATTTTATTTTTCTTAAAATAAAAAGAAGCAAAAGCAGCTTTCTTGTCATTCTTTTCTGCACCCTGCACATGAAAGGTGCACCATCCTTTTTCTCTCTGTTCTGTTAAGTCTTTTACATTGGTATAGTGCACTATTATTATCTACTCTCATTTTATTAAATTATTTCTGAGTGTGGGATTATTTATGACATGTATGTTGTGACACTAGGAAAGTGTATTTTTCTTGTGTATATCTGAAAGTGACTTCTGTATTTTGTGCAGCTGTGTTTTATTCCTTCCTGGAGGCTTGAATAAAATGTTTTTTTGTCTTAAGGTGAAGATAAGTTTATTTTATCACTATAGGTGAGGGAAATAAATATTTAATTTTATTTTGCTAATCTAAAGGTACTTGAGCGGTATTGTGGAGTACTACAAAAACAATTATTTAACATCTGGGGGTGTAAGCGTGCCTTAAGATGGGATCACTAGAGATGCCAGAGGAATTGTCTAATAGGATTTAACATTAGATGGATGTATTTATTATTCCCTATTTTAGTATGTGGACTGACAAATGCAGTTTTACTTGCTGTCTTGATAGTTGAATTTCAGTGACCCATCATTTTTAACTATAACATTGGCATTTTCACAGTAGCTAAAATTTTACTGTGTAGTGTACTCAAGGTATGGTAATTAATGCAGATTATTACATGAACCTAGGTCTCTCATACCTGTGTAAAGTGTCTTTTCAGTCTTTTCCTGATAATTTTGAGCAAGAGGGAACTAGAAGACTCTTCAGTCACAGGGATTATGTCTGTACCAACTTTCTGACTCCCCAAATACTAATTTTCTGTATTATGGAAACAACAAATTTCTGAGGCTGTTGTATGTGAATAGCTTACATCTCAATTTTACCAGTAACAAACTTTAAAAAGCCATGTGATGTGTACTGCTGGTGTCTATGGTCTAAAAAGTTTGGGAACTCTGCTTTAGTGAAACCTGGGAAGTACTGGATGGATCCTTGAGCACATGAATGCAGTTTATGGCTTTTATCATTATGGGCAAGAAAAAATAAGATTTTTCTTTTACTGATGAGTGATACTTTGGTACAGCGCTGTCTTTTTCGCTGGGTAGGTGGCAGCATGTGGCAGTAATTGATGGGGTAACTGATGTCTTGGTATCAATAAGGGGCTGAATTATAACATACCCTTTTCCTGGGTGGACTTAGAAGTCTGGGTTTTGTTATCTGTCTTGTTACACATTTTTCATAAAACTTGTAGCATCTTTGAGACCCTTTTGACTTCTGTGAAATTAATTTCTAATTGACTTGACGTTCAAAAGTTACTGGGGAAGGAGCAACCAGCCTCAAAAATAAATCTAGTAGATTTCTTCTTGCCTCTTAAAGGGAATTGCTGGGAAGTTAGGATAAAACAGCTGTCTCTTCTTGACTTGCTACCTGAATGTATTGCATGTTTAAAAACTTCTGCCCAGTTTGGTGGCCAGCTTTTCCAATTTGTGAGAAGGGCTGAAAAATCACCAAGGGTTCGGAAACACAGCGTGGTCACCACACGTGTTTCCTTAGAGAGGGGCAGAACGAGTTGAATTCCTGCCCTGCTTTCTCTGAGCCTGTGCCAGCTTGACCGCGGTAGGGAATGGAAGAGCAAACCCTTCCTATCCGCTCCTTTCCTGCAGTACAGCGGGCTGCTAACAGGAGGACACAGCTGAATAGCTTTGGCAAGGAATATTTGGGTGCTTATTTCTCTCAGCAGAACTGTTTGAAGGGTTATGGGTTGTAATGGGAGGCAGCTGGAGAGGCTCTTCCCCTGCATGTTCCCCATGGCAATGGGTCTCATTCATTGGCTTCGGTTTGCGAATCCCAGGATGTGGCTCTTGAAGTATATTCAATTGACAGTAAATTCCTACCAGTCTCACTGTAGGACTGCAAGTTGAACATCATTGCTTTAGCATAAATCTTTACAAGAGATGTTAATGCCTGGTTAAAATATGCAAATATTTACTGACTTGTCTACTGTTTGTCAGCTTGGCATGCAAGACCTCGGATCTGATCCTTCTGTCTTGGCAGACATTGGGAATTTTGCCAAGAACATTAATAGGAACAGCATTGTGCCCTCTAATCTGTTTGTTTATGAAGTACACGAGAATTATCTGGCTAGATGCTTTACAGTGAATTGAAAAAGCATCTGTTTGAAATTTTTTAGGAACTGTCTCATCCTTTAACTTATCATTGTCTTAATGTATGGACCCTTTGATTCCATAAAATACATTGCTAAACAGTGAAGCATGAAAGTGCACAGTCATGAGTTAAACTGCTTTGAAACACTAAAATTTTAGTTCATGGTGTTCTCTCCTCCTACTCTGATTTTTAGCTTGAAGTTGGCTCATCAGACTGTGGAGTAGTTCTTCCAGAGCCTCCTGTGCACCAAGCAGGCGTAGTGTTTGCTTGAAAATAAATGACTGTGTAGATCACATTGTTTATCGCTCTTCCTCCTCAAGCTGTCCTTTCTGCCTTTCCCAACCCCCTCTGCAGTTCTGGAGGGGAAATGTGCAGTTTTATTTGGAGATTAGATTTTAGTTACTCTTTTCACGTTTGTTTATAAAATCCCTTTGGAAAGAAGGCGAAATAGTGGTGAGGAATATTGAGCCTGAAAATCATTAGTTGTAGGGGGGGAAAAAAAAGTCCCTCACAGTTCATTGAAAAAAATACCCAGGTTTAAGTTATACCAGTTGGAACTAACCAGATCTTTTAAATAGTATTTTGAGGAAGCTAAGCTGAGCACAACTTGGCCTTCAAAGAAATGTAAGATCAGTACGTTTTCTTCTGCTTAAAAGGCAGGAGTTTTTTGGAGGTACAAACAGTAATGCCAGGGTTAGATTTCTGGATTAGCCAGTGAGGAAGAGTTGTGCAAACTTCTGCCTGTGCTCTAGTCTCCATGATGTTTACTGTCGTGCCAGGTGGGATTCACAGGCACTGTGTTTAAATAGTTTACTTGAGTGCATAAATCAAGAGCCTTTCTGTAGGCAGCGGTGCTGCTGTGAGACGATTCAAAGCTAAGAAATGCTTTGAGTGGACCACTGATAATAAAAGTTCTGTTGATACGACATTGTGCCTGTATTTCTTACGTCCGCCCACCTATTTTAGATGTGTAACTTCAATGCCTGTCTATCGTTTCTTCAAAATTTTGAAGATGTATTAAACTTTGCCGTTAGAATAAATTGGTACTCAGATTTGAATTTGGAACTCTTCCGGCATGCAGCTCTCCAGGTAGTTTTGAGAAAATGAATAATCCTGACATTTGTTCTGTTACATGCTTAGTATTTTAATTTCGGTTTTACAGACAGAAAAAGTGAAGTGCATATGCAATTTGCTCAGTTTTGCAAACAGAATTGGTAATATTACAGTGACCTTGTGACAGTTAAGCTTCCAGTTCTAATCTGCAATAATTTATACTCATGAATGTAGAAATTCCAGTTTTACATGTGAAATTTTTCAAAAATATACATTTATAGAATTCAAAATAAATTTATTTTGACAAGTGTCTCCTTTCCTTGGCTGTTAAAATATTAACTGTTCTGAAATAATTTTACACACAGGTAGGTCAGGTACTACAATAGACTGGATTTTAAGAAAGCATGGTTGTAACCCACATAGTCTAGTCTCAGTTGCTAATTTGGGCACAGCTCAGGAGACCAAAACTAGGAGCACGGGTTTTTAAAGAGTCAGCAGGAAGAGCCAGGTGCCTCCAAGGAACAGTTGAGAGGATCTGGATTGGAATCTGAAGTAGATGTGCAAATACCCAATAAACGTGCGTGTTTGTGTCTGCACTTACGGGTATAAATGGAATTGAAATGAAATCTGAGAGCCCAAGTGTATAATTTTCTGTATGTTGTCCACATACTGGTTGTCTGTTACGATTAGATTGTTTTAAAAACAAATTACACTGCAGCAGCTCCTTATCTATCGTTGTCCTGTGCACTGTGACTTCAGTGGTTTTTTTTTAATTACATTGTGAAATACTGATCGTGTGACTCAGTTTAGCCGGGTATCCAAACAGCCTGATCGTGACATCTCTTGGCTCCACTTAATTCACAGGTTTTTGCTTAGGGTCAGTTATGTCCTCTGAAGTGCTCTCTTAAGTTTTCAAGTCGACCAAAGAAATTGTGTGGCCTTGGCAGTACCATAGGCCACTGCTGGGCACGGAAAATCCAGCTTCTCCTGAAACAGCTAAGGTCAGTATGTATCAAAACAGAATAAGATAACGGATAAGTAATGTGTTTTTCTTTTATGTCGTGCCATGTTGGAGAAGGGCTGGATAACCCAGTTTCCGACGCCTGTCAGTTTTGCTGGTCAGGCCGGTTAGGATGGGATCTGTGTATAATCAGTTCTTTGGGAATAAACACAGAAGCTCTGATCAGACTTTTGGTCAAAGGAATTCTGGTTGTATGTCAGCCAGGAAGTGAGGAAATCGGCAGTACAGCAGAGTTCATGAAATCCTCTCTTTTCAGTCCCTTAGGGGAAAAACAGAATGTACATGAGAAAAACATCAATTAACTATTGAAGCAAATCCTAGATTTGTAAAATGGACTGTGGCCTAAAATGTTAGTGAGATGGAAATGAGTGTAATTTTTAGTTGTATCTAGAAAGGATCCTTGCATAAACAGCTTAAGAATACCTGACATTTATATGATTGAAAATATGTGCTTAAGTGATCCAACTGAGTGTCTTTAATGGAATTATTCCATGAATGAATTTACTCATACGTATGGAGATGCATAACCTATTTGCCTGTTCCTGTTCTGATTGAAAATGGAGACTTACTTGTAACAGAAAAAGAAATTACCTGCATGAATTGGGTAATATTTTGCAAGGTCATTATTAAGTATCACAGAAAGACATATGTCACGGATTTGTATCAGGATAACTGCAAAATACTGAGACTTGTGTTCCTTCATTTTTGGGAAGATAACGTTTTGGTACATAAGAAATTTTTATATGAATGTTGTAAAAGGGAAGGAGGCTTAAGTCAAAATCGTCTTGAAAAATCAATCTTTCTTTACGTTTCTGTATCAATATTGAAAATCAAATTTTAAGAATGGAAGGGAACACACAGAACACTGTGTCGCATAACATACGGAAAGTCTTGTTTACATTTCTGCTGTATATTTGCTTATGCATGTGTTAATGAGAGAAATGGGTTAGCAAATTACTTTTCATACAAAGAAAATGCATTTATTTGACCTTCAGATTAACTGCTTGAAGGTACATTACCTTAGTTTCGTTAAAAAGATCAAGCATAAAGGAAGTTTTTTTAGCAGTGGATTTTTAAAATGGGCTAAAGATAGTTATTTGAGATAATTGTAACAGTTGATATATAATCATAAATATTGATAATATGCTGTTTGCCAAAAATGAAAATGAGAATTACATGTTTTCTTCTTTCAGTTATCAGAACAAGTTTTTGTCAATGTGAAGTCAGCTTTAAAGTACAGTGTCTCTAGGGATATGTATCATATATTTAAATATTACGTCAACAGATAATGTAGTCACATTACCGAAGTGCTTTGCTTTTCTGCGGGTGGTTTAGGTAGTGGATAACCATTTGCCTCAGTTTACTGGCAGATAACGTTGTCTGTCTTGCATACAGATTTTTATCACAACTGTTTCAACCCTCCCCAATATTTGCTTTAAAATTATTTAAGAAGTTCTGCACAAAGGTGTTGGTGTGCAGGGGTATCTAGACTTTCTGAGACATGAATGGAAGTAACCCAGCTGGAGGAAGAGACAAGTGGTTTGCTGTTGACCTCCGGTTCTTTCTCATACATCTTTGTCCTTCCCTGCTGTGCTTCACCCAGCCAGAGCGAGCGGCTCCGTCCCTTAAGCGTAGGTGTGAAATGTTTTGAAGGGAAAGGTGTCTTGGATGAATGGCTGCAGGCTTGGAGAAGGGGCAGTTGGTGGATGCAATGTGTTACTTCCAAAGCAAAGATCATGTTGCCAGCGAAGATCCAAAAGCCTCTATGTAGCCCAGTGCCTAAATCCATGCTGACTTTAAAATTTGAAACCGCTACTTATATTCTTAAAATCAGTCACAGGCTTAAATACCTTCTTGATTCAGAATCGGAACCAAGAGCTGGGAGCGCTGGAGAAAAGACTGGGAAGAGGTTAGTTAGTGAGAAAGCTTGGGATAGGAAACACAGATGGCACAGAACGAAGGGGATGTGGTACTGCACCTTGAGATGGGAATGGAAGTTGGTTGGCAAATCGTCACTGCCATTATGCAGCTAACCAACATTTTATCATCCCCTCTGCCCCCACTCTAGGATTTCTGTCCCTGAGTCATGGCAGACAGAAGACCAGAGAAGTCATGTGAACAAGCATGTGAATCTCTTAAGCAGCAGGATTATGAAGTGGCAGTGAAGCATTGCACAGAGGCTCTCCTTTCCCTCAGCCAGTACCCCCCAGCTCACCTCCCGGAGGCATGCCAGGCAGAAATCGACCGCATCAAAATCGAGACTCTTCTGTATAGAATTGCTTCCTTTTTACAACTTGTGAGTGTGACTCTTTAATAGTATCTAGTGAACTGGAAAGCACAATCAAGTATCTTGTACCATCAAGTTTTAAATAAGTTTCAGCGTTTTCCTGTGATTGGCATGTTGCTTTGCCACAGCATCTCTCTTGCTAAAGCATGTATGAGGCTTCTGTCTCGTAGTTTTCTCTATCTGTTTATTTTTCAGGATTGGGACCTCTTAAGTAGTTTGGGTCTGAATCACAGTGCTCTAAAAGAATGAAGAAAAATACTTAAAAAAAAAAAATTCCAGGAAGCAAACTGTCTGGTTTTAGGGTATTAGATTTGTACAGTTATGCTGAATTACATACCAAATTATCTTACCTTTAAAAGGCTTGAAATTAAGCTAGCAAATCTAAATATTTAAAAAAAACAGTGTTAGGAATTGGCAGAATTCAGGTAGCTGGTTCTTACCTGATTTAGCTCCGTTAGCATAGGCCTAACATTAATCTTTTAATACTTGATCATATACTAGTTCTTCACTGCTAAGCTAGAGCATATCTGGTGAAAGATGTAACTTTTCAACTCTGGCAGATTTTTAATGGAAATGTGAAAACTGGGGTCTTGGTAAAGGTTTGTAAATGCAAGGAAGAGGCATAACTCTGAAAATATAGGTGATCCCATTGCAAATTTGTGTCCTTCCTTTAAAGCATCACAGACGTACAGTTCCTTAAAGGAAAGGACATTACAGTGCTTAAGAATAAACCTATAACCTGCTTAATGAACCTCCATTTTTCTGTACTTTTCTGTTCTGGCAATGTTATTGGCAGATGTACAGGGGTCTTGTCCACCCCGAATCTTCACGTATTGGGTATGAACAGTTTCATCCCAAGTGGAAAAAGTTTGGCCACATTATAAGACCTTGCTGGACAGCTTTAAGATAAATCTTGCCCATCAGATTAGGGAGCATTTTTAAGCATTCTTTAAATAGAGAGCTGAATTGGACTACTCTGTGTGCAAAACAAGAATTGGGAAACTTCTTAAATTAAGAGGTGACTATCTTACGGCTCCTCAGGGGAAGAGATTCAGAAATAACTGCAGTTGTTTTGTTTTGTTTGTTTTTCTTTAATGGAAGTTGTTTTATTACAGACCTGACTTCTCAAAATTATTTACATAGGCCAATATGCAGAGAGGTGCTTAGCAGTATTTAATACATTCCTGACATTGATGCTGTTGCAAATCCTCTGAGACACCTATCTGGATATTCATCGTAGCAAAATTATTGCAGTAAGTCTTCAGGGGCTCTGGAAAAATACTTGTAATCAAAACCTTCCTATTAAAGGCTTGAATTATATAGATACTTGAAGGTTTATAATTTTTAAAAAAAGTAAAGAAAAAAATCCAAATTATCCTTCTTGTTTTGCTAAAAAAAGTGATTTTTAACATCACTAGTGATAAGACAGTGTAAGATAAAATACATACTTACAAATTTCAACAGTACCATGTTAGTGCAAGTTTTAAAAAAATTACAGTGGCTAGAAAAGGAAGTTATGTTTTTATATTTTTTCCGAGATGTTGTGAGCCACATACAAACACATATAAAACATACACCTTTGCCCATATATCTTCCTCTTTTAAAATGTCAGTTTGCTGAGAATTTGAGAAAAAGTCAGCATTCTAAGAATCAATAATATTATCTTTGACATGTGACTGGTGTTTTTTACATCTTCCACCCAGGAAAAGATGAGAGGTGTAATGGATTCTGAAAAGTTTTAAGAAACTTGTAACTCAAGCATGTAGTTGTTTATGCTAACTGGAATAATGCTATTTTTAAACTTTTCATATTTTACCTTTCAGAAAAAGTATGGGCAAGCAGATGAAGACTGTAGGCATGGTATGCTTATTTCTTCTTTTATTACGTAGTGTTATAAATTGCAGTCAGTTGTCTGAATTTTTTTAAATTTATGCCCAGATTTGTTAGTTTGCTAACAATGTTTTTTTTTTCCCTAGTTAAAACTATGTATCTACTTGATAATACTTTTTCTACTTTTTTTTGTTTTGAGAGCTCTCACTATTTCCTAACTCATACTCAGGTACCAGAACTCAAATGCATGTCTTTGGCACAGTGGTGCTATTTGGCTAATAGATATTTCAGTATACAAATGTAGGATGAATTGATAGCGTTAGGATTCTTGTGAAGATAAAGACAGCTGATCGTTCTGTCTTTCTTCCTAGGGACAGGGAGGATATTTTGGTTTGCATTTTGGGACTTGATTCAGAGACAGTCAAGATGGTGTACTTACATATATTCCTATTTGTTAAAGCTTCCAAATGTGCGTATGTCACATTGAAGTTGAGCCTTTCATGTTTCACTGCCTTGTTCTGTCAGGGTATTTTTAAAGGAATTAACCATCCTTCCTAATGTTCTGTTGTTATGTATAATGCAAGTGATTCAAAACTCACTGAGAAATCTGCTGAGTTTGGTAAGTGTTGGAACAGAGTTTATCAGTTCGATTTGGAAAGAAAAGGTGGGTAGATCCCACCTTTCAGTTTTTAGTACCTTAACTACTCTTGAATTTCAAAGGAAGTTTCCTCAAACCACAGTTTTGTTACACAGACTGTGTGATACGCTATTCTGGCATTCCTGAGCTAGCGATGATAACCTTTAAATTGTTCTTTTCTGGTTTTGTGTGGGTTTTCCTAGTTGTTGGTTTTTGGGGGTTTTTTTGCTTGTTTTTTTGTTTTAAATGCATCTGTCTTCACTGATACTCAAGTCATAGTTTGGGGCACTTGTGGGGCTGTGCAGCCTGCTTGTGAAGGTCCATAAAACATAACTAAGCAAAGCAAACTTGCTTTCTGTGGGTGTAGAATTAAGGTTTAACAAATTTGAAAAGGCTGAACATTTCTTAATCAGTACCATTCTTAAAATACTCTGGATTTTTTTTTTAAAGCTGCTTCTTTTAACTGTTGATACATGCCAAGGGTGTAATATTCTGACTAACCTTACAGTTGTCTTTCATGATGGCAAATAGAAGGGAGAGAGACACATATGGAAAGATGAATGATGGTTAAAGGAGGTAGGAGGGAGAATGCAGTTTAATGAATAGTATTCTCATTGATGACATCTGATGGGTTCGTCGTAGGGGTAAATGGGTGACATTCATCTTCAAAACTTTTTCTTGGCATATGTGTCAGTTACAAGTATATCAAGGAAATGGTTGTGTTAACTATTTTTCTTCTCTTGCTGGATGGGCATAGAAGTGTGTGGAATAGAAGCGCTGATCTTTTTTTTTTTATAATTAAGTAGAGAAAACAGCTTTCAAATGTGTATTAGTAACAAGGAAATAGCATCCAATGTAACACTAATTTTCTTATTTCATGCAATCATGTTCTGCAAATATTATTTCCAGATCATTTTTCACCTTATTACTGCCATATTTAAACGTGTCTATATATAAAATGTTATGTGTGTGTATATATATTTGTATACACCCACCCACCAATTTTTATGAATATATGAATGAACTATTTGCTTGTGGTTCCCTGTGACGTGCTGTTATCAACAGTAGCCCAGCATCTGACAGTTTATGATCCAGAAAGGTTTTAGGTTTGAAATATCCTTGGGAAGAAACAACCCTGGTGTGGACTACCTGATACTCACACTTCCTTGATACTCACAATTTTTTTTTTTTTTTAATAGGCAAAATTTTTATTCAAGCTGCTGTTCTGTCTTTTTACAAGACTTGACATGCTGCATACCTGTGACAGTGTTTTATTTTAACTTGAATGATAAGTACATTTTGGAATAGCTGGAGAAATACATGTTCTTTATAGTATGCTGCTTGCACTGTTACAAGGAATGATGATAACTTACAATCTGTTAAATGTTTCCACAAACCTTTACCAAAAGTTACTGGTTAATGTGTTGAAACTTTTATGTGCAACTGTATGTTTTAGCTTGGTGATACTATACAGTTAATAATATAAAATGTCATAATTGGACATCTAATCTTTGAGGTTAAAATAGCAAACTGTCAGACATGTTAAAGCTATTTCTGGTGCTGCTGCTTCTGGTTTGGGAAGTAAAGCTCTATTTTTGGAAATGCGGTCAGTATCATCGGAGTGGTGAATTCAGACTAATCTTTGAGGCACTTTATAAAGAGGATTTAGTTACCTTTTTGTTTTGAAGAGATGTCTAGTTTTTTTTTATGTAAATGTTCAGTGGGACTGTTTTTTTTTTTTTTTTTTTGCTTCAGTCTTTAATGCAATTTCTGTTAATCATGTGAATGTCTGTTGAGTGAGGAGTTTTGATTTGTTATTTTAAAATGTAATCCTGAAGTTGTGATCAATGTAAATTCCTGGTAGTACTAACAGGAGCTGTTTGCATCTGCGTGAGTAGCAGTATAAACACAGATGTTGACGTTGCCTGCAATAACAGTAATATATATTAAAATTTTGTAATTTTAAACAACTGTCCAGCGTTCTTTTCAACTCGTATGCTTAGCTTACTAGCTTTTTAGTCACTCTGGCATTTCGTTTTCTGGACAGGTAATATATATGATTAAGTGTTATTCCTGCTTGTCTGAAGCACGTCTATATTGTGAAATAAATCCTTTCACTATTGGAAGTGTCAATGAAAGTGTCTGTTTGGCTAGCTATCTGATCCAGTGCTAGAAAGCATTAGGAAAGGTTTCTGTTACATGGAGCCTGTAAATTTCTGGACTCAAACAATCGTTCCTATATCCTGCACTTTACAGCCTAAGTGAATAAAAGCCCTTTTAAAGTAGCAGGAATTGACCGTGAGGAGGTTAGCTATATTTGGAAACGACAGGGCATGCTTTTTGTGAGCATGAATGGATCTTCCTGAGCATGTTTGTGTTACTGCGAGGTTGTTGGTTGCTATTTTTTTTTTTAATCCTTTCTGTGAAGAGGAGGTCCTTTGTGTCTGTGTCAGATATTTGAATTTACCCTTCCCATATTTAATTGTTGTATATTTTAGCATGTAAACATCACAACCTTTTTTGAGCTCATGTACAGCATTTTTTAGATGGTGGGAGACAAGTTTCAAGTTAGTGTTAGACAAGAACAAGTAATACTTCCTTTACATCCAAGACTCGTCTTTCCAAGAAGCCATGGTTTCAACCCAGGTTTCAGACTTTATTTTCATGTTAAAGGTGAAGGAAAACTGTATGTAGCTTATGTAAATGTATGCTGTGATGAAGCTAATAGTTGCTGGTTTGTGTTGCAGTGCTGGGAGAGGGGCTGGCCAAGGGAGATGGATCTTTCCGTGCAGTGCTCTGCTGCATGCATCTTAAAGGGAAACTGCAAATTGTGTCTAATGTTCTTTCCAAATCACTGATGGGTGAATCACTGGTAAGTGGGTTTGCTGCAGTCTGCATAATATAAAAAGTAGTTTTGTATTTCCTTTTTAAAAAAATGTGTTTAATAACAAACTTCTGAACATATGTTTGACTGGCAGGTTGCAACAAAAATGATTTGTATGAAAAATACAAAGATAAGTATACGTTATCAGGATACCTAGGTTGTTGCCTTACCAGTGTTTCAGAGTTGTTATGATCATGCAAAGTTTTTTTGTTGTTGGCTCTGAATCCTCAGGGAATGCAAAATAATGTCCATATTTGTGTGATTGGCTCGGAAAAAATAAAGTAAGCCAAAGCTTGAGATTTACATTGAAATTGCACCTGACACCATTTTGTATGTACTTCAGGAGGTTTAGCCATTAAAGCAGAAAAATTATTGATAGGACTTTTAAATAACAGGCCCATGATAAGTTGTAAGACGGCATGAAAAGCTTTTCAGAAAAAAAAACCCAGCTTTATATTTCAAGACAAAGATAAAGATTTGAGTTCAAAGCTGCTATTTTTACCCTTGAACTGTCAAAACTTTTAAAGATGCTTTTAACCCCATACATGTAAGTAACTGTTTTGGCTCTTATGTGACTACTCATATAGGGAAGATTAGGGACATATGTAAGTCTCCAAAGGATAGTTTCCTTTTTATTTCAGTAGTCTAGAATAAACAGCACACAGTTCATCACCATGAACTGCTGGTGATGCTAAATCCAGAAACATGGTCATAGCACAGAGAAAAGAAGTTCTGGTCAGACCATGTGGAACTTTTAAGTGACATCAGAAACTGTCGTAGGAGAGTTACCTTGAAATGGGATAATGTCTCCTATATCTTGGTGCTTAACTTAATCAGTAGGTTGTTTTTAATAGGGAGTTCTGTTTGTTTGTCTGGTATATATCCTGAATTCCCTTTCCCCTGCCATTGGTTAATTTTATGTAAAGAAAAGGGGTTTTTCTTTGTCTAGCTGGTGTTTTCTAACAAAAAAAATGTTTCATTGAAAAATTCCTGCTGAGGTTGAAGGAAACTTGCCTTTAGGAAAAATGAGTAAAATAGTCAAAAGCTCCTTATCGCAGGAAACGTACAGTGCCCTTAGTCTGAGCTATTGTTGTGCAAATAGAGGAGCCTTCATATATAAATCCAGTGTTGTACCAAAGCAGAGTTTGAGAGGTTTTTACAAGCTTTAGGTTATTAGACACAGTTGTTTTCAGCAGGAATGTTAAAATCAGCAACTGATTTACTGACTTTTGCCATTGTCTAAGAGAAGAAATGAAACAAAGTTTTGGACTGAATTTATTGAAGAGTTGGAATCCATCCAGTTTCCTCCCCAGTGACTTAAGAGAATGATTCTTGGTAAAAAATTTTGTGCTCTAATATGTTTAAGCTCAACAGGTTCAGTCTGTAGCCTTCTACTGAAGAAGTGAAAAATCATTTTGAAAAAAGCCTAAGTGTGAGGATTCTTGAGTGTGTAAGTTTTCAGCAGAGAGAGTAATTTCTGCTGCTCGGTAGCACAGTCAAAATGTGGAGAAGTCTTAACAAATGTAGTACCACTTAATTAAATTTCACAAGAGATGACTGAAAGAAAAACCACAGGTCTTGGTTCCTTTAATCAAAGTTTTGACTTAAATGACTGTGAAATGGTTACTTAGCTATATATTTCAGATAAACTTAACTTTGAAAGAGTGTTAATTCAGATGTACTTGAATATGCAGTTATTTTTAGTTACATGGCTAACCTTTGCTTTTTAGTGAAAACTCAAAAAATTACATAGTCTACATCAGAGGAGTTATGAAACTGTATAAATTAGTAAGCTGTAAAGTAGATCCTTAAGAAGAAATGAATCCATCAATGTAACAGCAGTGAAGGTTTATTATATTAATTCCTTTAGAGCCAAAATGTTTCAGTAACCGTAGCATATGGTTCACTGTAGCACTTTTCACCAGTAGCTTATGAAGTGCTCTGTGAAGACAGTCAGTCTCAATGTCCCCAGTTTGCAGATGGGAAACTGAGACATGGAGAGGTGAAGTGACTTGCCTAAGATCACCCAGCAGTCCAGTAGCCACGCTGATAATAGAGCACAGGTCTCCTGAGTCCTTGTCCATTGGGCTGTACTGCCTCTGTGGCTACTGTGCATGTAGAGTACTGTTCTGGAGGACAGCAATCACTAAACATTATAGCTGTTAATATTTGTCTTGAATGGCAGCCAAACTTCATAAGAAATTTTTTTCCCCCAAGTTGTGCTACGTACACTGCTCTCCTGCTTTGTCCTGTATTGATACTTGCTGTAAGTCTAGTGCTAGTTTTGGCCAGTGAATTCCCTTTTTCACCCTAATGTTTGCCTTGGTGTTACGTAGTCTCTGTCATTTAAAATTGCACCTTGTAAGTCAAACACATTTTTCCTTCTTGCACTTCTCCTTGGTGGTGGTGTGGGGGGAGAAATGAACTTAGTGGTTTAATGCATGTGAAGGATTATGTGTTTGATGTATTAATATTCTTTCTCCTCCAGAACGGGATGGTAACTAAGGATCTGACACGACTGAAAACACTTCTTGCTGAAACAGAGGTAATAATGAGCATATTATTGGGAAAATAATGAGCAGTACCTGAAACAGCTGAAAGGCTTGTTTTCATGTGTCCCAGGAGATCCGGGCTCCCTATGAACATACTGGTTCAGACATTGTTATTGCCAGTGGTCTATTGGTCTTTACCACCTACCTATTCAGGAGCCTTTCATCACAATCTTGCATGATGTATGAGAAAATAGAGGAAGATGCTAATAGGTTGTTGATTCTTGAAGTAGCAAGTAGAAAGAATACAAAGTGGGTAGATCTGTATTACTTAATTATTTATTGTATTTTTCTCTGTTGGAAATGATTCTGAAGTAATAAATGTGTCTTAAGAAATTGGTTAACAAATATAAATGCCTCCTCAGTTACCTTTTTTTTGTATTAGAGGTTAATTTGTCACATCTATTGATTCAATTGCTACTTCTTTTTTTCACTTCTTTTTTTCTTCTTTTTCTCCTTACACTTTGTCATTGATTTGGGCTTTATTTTTAATGTAGATTCAAAGCTCAATGACATCTGAATACAGTTCAGACTTTTGGCCTTTTAAACACTTGACTGCAGTTCACAGTAAAACTATCACAAGATGGAATTTGGTCTTGTAAAAATCTCTAAAATTTTCTTCTAACAATGAGCGAACTTGGTGTTCTTGGCAGAATTCCTTTTATCAATGCCTGTAGACCAGTTGTTGGGTTAATATAAAATTAATGTTTGTAACTGGAAGTGATGTCAGAGTTGTAATTAGTATTTTTATGTTGGTTGTTCTAAAACATATTTTGACATCAAAGAAGCCAAAGCAGTTCTTGTTGATGAAATTGTTCCGTGTTCCTTTATAACTGTGGGTTTTTTCATACATTTGTAGGCAGCTGGTAAAGTACCATCAGGATATCATGTAGAAGATTTAGAAGAAGGTATGTGACTCAATTCTAAAGCTACTTCATAGTCAGAAGACTTGGGTTCTGCTCAGTGCTCAGCACTGCATAGTAGTCAGAAAGCAAAAAAGGCGCTTGACTATCGTGATGAGCCCTGGGAAATGAGGTAGAATTATGTCCTTATTGACTGATTTTGGAGGCAGAAGTTTCTGTTCATTGGTCAAAGCACTGTATTAGAGCCTGATCCATTCTGCAAATTTTTTGAAACTTGCCTCCATAACCTTTGGACCTTTGTTCCAAATGAATTTGGTAGGAATTAAAAATTAATTTTTGGTGGGTAATTTTGCTTGTGTACAAATACACATTGGTTTGATGTTTAGAGAGATAGTTCCTTGGACAGCTACTGCCAGACTCAAAAAAACCTTGGCAATTAGAAAAATAACCTATGGTTTGACTGCTCTGCAGGGTCCCGGGATGGCTGGCAGTTCCGCCCTCCACCCAGGGGAGTCACAAGCAGTGAAGAGTATACGCTATGTAAAAGGTAAAGTCAGTGCTTCATATCAACATTCTCCAAGGGATCATAACGTTTCCTCTTTTATTTAGCTGCTGCCAGAACAATTAAGAGGTCAGCAAAATGAAGGTACTTGTTAGAACAGGAGTTGATTCGTTCACAGATTTTTAGAAGGGTCAGTTTATCCAGAAGCACTTCCATTTATAAAATGGAATCAGTAGCTTCATTTTCCTAAGAGCGTGGTTTCAGGATCATTTTTCTAGCTACAGGTCAGCATCTGTCTTTTTCCCCTGCCTTTTCTAATTTGTATAATTTCAGAGATGTGAAAAATTCCCACAGGCAACAGTGTTAGCAAACTGAAGCACAGTGAGGTGTGCTTTGACATCAGACAGGGTGCATGCCTTCAGCTGAATGGGCTGTGTTGATAGATGGGCTTTGTCTCCAGATAAAAGAAATGTTTATGGAATTTCCCTCCAGATCTCATTATTTCCATTTTGTGTAAGCTCAGGTACACAGAGGTGAATTGCCTTGCTTGAAGATCTGATGGCTTGTATTGGAGTTTCTTTTCCTTGTCTTTTCCAGTCATCTAGTCAGTATTGCCTGTAGTTTGTGCTGTTATTCATCATTACTTAAGTCAAACTGTATTAATATATATGGAGAGGAACCAGCATCATGCATTTGATTCTGCCATATATGTAACTGATGCAAATAAATTATTTTGAAAGTGCAAGCAGGACTCTGACCTGCTTTTTAAATTACACAACTGAATTGCTGAATTTGGGCTACTTTTGGCATGATTTTCTAGAGATGCCAAATCTTGGCAACCATTGTTAACTTTTATTGTATCTGGTGCATATTCAGCAATATTTAAAAAGCAGATATTTACAGATTTTTACAGATATTTACAGATAAAATCATACAAAAATATGATTTTATATTGATTAACATCTGTACCATGCTTCCAACTATTGCTCCGTAACATTTTTTCCACTAAAGCTGTAATTAGCTTTATGCACACTGTTAACCCTTACAGTGAGGAGGATATGCCTTAATCAGCAAATCCATATGAACAGTATCATTCTGACCATGGACTAAAGATTTTAGCTCCTTATGAGGAGGCAGTTACAGGTACTGAATATGAATTTTTGAATCTGCAGTTTATTTTTCCCCTGTGTGCCATAAAGCAGCAGGAGTACAGCATATTTATTCTAGTTAATGAAGCTATGGAATTGCAGGAGGTATTAAATAAGAAACTAAAAATGAGAAAAAACCTGTCTGTTATAAATATGAACAATGAGCACTTGCAAAGCTTGCATAATGATGACAAATTTTAAGTAATATGCTTTCCAGTTAAATAATGAAAAGGAAACTCACTTGATTTTTAATCTGCTATGTAGCTAATAAGAACAGGTCAACAATTTTTTTATGCTTTCACTCCATTTACTTTGGGCCATGAAAATCATAATCGTACTTTAGCATTCTAACGCGATGGGGAATTGGAAAATTTAAAACAGAGCTACTGAAATTGACTGCCAAGGAAAATATTTTCATTTGAAATATATTAAGCAACATAAGCTTGGGAATGTCTTCAGTAACATAATGATATATATCATGCTTATTTATTTACAGTTGGGCACACAAACCTTTAAATACTTAAATTTAAAGGAAAAGTGTATGCTAAATCAAGTTATAACCACTGATACAAGTGTGGCCTAGGTATCCAGGTACTTCTGCTGCAAGGTTTTCATACAGTCGGGTATACTTGTATATAACTTGTTTTCGTCACGTAGCTCAGAGTTCACGTTCTAATTCATGTTACACCACATAGTATATTACGGAGAGATTATTCAGTCACTGATCCCCTTCTGCTGTCTTTATCAGTGATGTGGGGTCCTGACTTACTGTATTAATTTAGTCTTGGTGCATCCGTTCTTTTTTACAGTTACTCATCACTGTAGGAAGAGATTCTTAGTATACGTAGATATCTGCATGAAATTAAAATGTAGTTATATTTACAAAGATTCTGTAAACTTAATATCCTGACAGAGATCAGCCTGTCTGGCTTTATTTATTATAAACCTGACACTTACATTAACTCTTTATAGTTTCCTTATGCAAAACAAACAAAACAGCCTCCTGGCCTAACATTTATTCTGTATATCCTGTACTTTCTTAGCACCTACAGAACTTACCCCACTCCCCATTTTATTCTTCATTTTGCCATCTATTTTTTTAAGTGCTTCAGTTTTGAAGAATGATGGTGAAGCTATGTCCTTGTGTTTTACGATTTTAATACAAAGTTTAATAATAAAAATAGTTTCCAAGTTATATAGGCATTTGCCCAGACTTGGAATAAATTCTTAGAGCTAGAATGCTTAGATTTTATACAGGCATTTGGAATATCATTAATTTTAATGCATCAACACATGTCATTAAATGAAAAAATGTAGTATTTATCAAATCCTTAACCTCTGCAAAAATAGATCCTTTCAGACTGATACACTATTTAGGAAGAAGAGGATCAAACCTTTCCTTGAGAGGTGATTTCTGTGTAGGTGTATTTAGTAGAAAGGACCATGTGATGTCACTGTTGCTCCAGGAAAAACTGCTGACTGAGTATTTATCAGCTAATAATGTAACTACTGGAGGAAATTATGCTCTATCTTCCTTTTGCCCTTGATTAACAGTGTTTTATTCATATTAATACAGTGCCTAGTCATTTCAGGGATGGTCCATGATCTCATTGTGTTAATTTCTGTACAAACACTTGATTTTTTCTTCTTTGAAGCTGGAAATTTCTTAAGAAGACTTTTGTTCCCCTGTGTTTCAAATAAATTTGATATACTCTTCTGGACTTTGCAGTCAGAGAGGCTGCCACCTCTCTTACAAAGTGCTGCGTACATGTATATATTTCCAAATCAATTCACACAAACTAAACTGCCTTTAGTTCTGTGAAAGAGACTTAAAGAATGTCCTTCTGGCTTTAAAAGTAGAATTTTGATATTTTTTTTTTTTTAATTGGAGACCGAAAAGTTCAAGGCATAATCGTTTTTCCTATTTTATGTAGATTTTTAGAGCAAGGGATCTGCAGGTACGGTGCACAGTGTACTTCAGCACATTCCCAGGAAGAGCTAACAGAATGGCAAAAACGATATGCTTCCCGCTTGATCAGATTAAAACAGCAGAAGGAAAACAAACAATGTTCGGGCAGTTATATGGAAACCTTGATTGAGAAATGGATGAATTCGTTATCTCCTGAGAAAGTGGTAAGGAAAATATACTACTTCCCTATGTGCTCATATTTAAAACTAACAGATGAGCCTGTTTTTGGCCCTTACTATCAGAGCTGGTCGAATTACTCCTTACCAAGAAATTGTCGAACCAATTTGTTCCCCTTTCCATTCTGCCTTATGTCTTCTTACAAAGATACCAGAGACTTAGGCTGATTTCTGCAAATGTACTCAGTCTTTTCAGGAATTCAGTAGTTTGTGAATTACAGCTTGTGGGTTACTCACAGCTTGTGCATTTTGCATATTTACTACTCCCAGTGCAGGATGGGTCAGCCAAGTCTCATGGTATTGTTCCTGTTCCTTGACTAGATGGCAGAACTTCTTAAACTGGGGAACAATAAATGGCAAAGCTTTCATGACTCAGTGGAGAATACTCTTGCTTGTGCATGGCTCCTTGTCTTTGCTTGCAACTGCAGGCACTTGTATGAAGAAAAGCCAATCCCCCAAATGTTCAAAAAAGTTTGAATACCGAAGAGTGTGGGGTATGGATAAATCAATCTTAGCAGCTGTTTGGAATTCTAGAGAATGTTTTTGTGGCATTCGATCAGCTCTACTTACCACTGACCCTAAGGAGTTTTCGGTCCATCTATTGTTGATTAAAATCTGGGAAGAGTGGACTTTCTGCAGAACGCATTAATGAGTAGAAAGCCTGATTCTAGTTTCCTGGTGTCTCTAGTAGTCTCATTGACGTCAGTGAGATCTGGGGTCTTCTGGAAATGCAGTCTTTGGGCCTCGTTGTGTCAGATCCTTCTTTCCAAACAAAATAGCGTTCTACTTCAAACATTTACAATTAACTTGGTTTTTGAAAAACAAGTCCTGCGGTTAATTGTCCTTAAATGATTATATTCTTCGCTTGCATGGTATGATCTAGTAATTTGGCTTGCTGGTCAATCTGAGTTATCACATACTTTCATTCATTCCTACACAGGACTTGCATCAATCCTGCACAGTGCAGGAAAGAATACTTTCCATTTTCTGTTAAAAAATAATACTTTTTCCCAAGTGTTTTTATTTTGATCCTGCCTGTAGAAATTTAATGTTATCTTCTTTTTCTTTTAATCTAGCTTAGTGAATGTGTAGAAGGAGTGAGAGTAGAACATAACCCTGAGCTATCGGTAACTGTCACCACCAAAAAGTCTCATCAGACATGGACATTTGCTCTCACTTGTAAGGTAGGACTACTTATCTTTTGAATGTGAGTCAATTATAACTAGAATGCAGCCCACAGCCTTTTGCGATTAAGATTTCAATTGCATAAATCTTCTTAAAACAGAGACACTTCCTAGCACCATCTCCTCTCTCTCTTCCCAGCAGCTCTGGCGATTATGTATCGACTGCCCAGATTTCTGGAAAGCAGGCAGGACTTGTACCTGCTCTGAGAAGTTGAGAGTTCTTAGAAGCTCTCATTATCTGATTGCAAATGAAGATATTCCTGAGATAATTTCAGTTTTCCAACACAGTGTCATTTCAACCTTTGCCTTTTTTTTATAGCCTGCAAGAATGCTGTATCGAGTGGCATTGCTTTATGATGCCCATCGTCCACATTTTAGTATCGTTGCAATATCTGCTGGAGACAGCACTACCCAGGTATCACAAGAAGTTCCAGAAAACTGTCAGGAATGGATAGGAGGAAAAATGGTCCAGAACGGAATAGATCATTATATATACAAAGTCAGTATAGCCTTTAACACAGAAATCTTTGGAACTTTTCGCCAAACTGTTGTGTTTGACTTTGGATTAGAACCAGTCCTCATGCAACGAGTAATGATTGATGCTGCTTCAACTGAAGGTAATGTATTAAAATTTTTTTTTTTTGGAATAGTGGAAATCTTTCATGCCATTTCTTCCCATATATCTGGGCAGAACAGCATCTGTATTAACAGCTGATGAATGTCTTTTACTCTGTGTTATGTTCATCATATATATGATTGTAAATAGTGGACTAAAACTTAACTAAGATAGATAGCTGGAGTATGACTATTAGTATGTGTCAGCATATGGCTCCTAAATCTTTGTCAAAATGCTGAGAATTTCTAGTTTGTTATGTGTCTGAAGGCAGCACTGGAAGTTCACGTATGTTTATTTTTTAATGACTGTTTTTGTACTGATGAAAAAGTTAAACACGCAGAAGAAGGTCAGTAGAGAGATGAAGTGTTTCTGTGTAAGAACACACCTGGTAATTCATTCCTTAATTAAAGCAGTTTGTCTGAGAAATTGTTTATTTTCTTTGTTTGTTTGTTTTGGTTTCTTTTTCTCCCCTTGCAATATATGACTAGGGCTGTCAAAGGCAAGAGGCAAAGTATAGGCTTGTAAGTCAATGAATTGCTGTTGACATGAAGTTTGAAAACATAAAAAAGGTGTAACTATATTTTGTGTGTTTTCAAGGAAAACAAAACAACTGCATGTTATTATAAGGTTTGTATTCTGTTTATGAAACTGATCTGTGCCTCTCAGATGTTGAGATTGATTTTTTTTCTCAAAATTGAGAGATACAAACACCGAAGAAACAGAATTGTAGCACTGGGATTTAAGCAGGAAGAAGAAAAAGGAAAAAGAAGGAAAAAATAGGAAACGTAAGAAGACAGCAATTTTCTATTCTTGGCCTTTATTTTCATATAACAGGTTACAATTGCAACATTAACAGAAAGAAACTGTAAATAGCAAAGATCATGAACTGATCTTTCCAGATGACTCAAATACTTGTAGCCAAGAGCAGGAAGACTGTACAAGTTGTAAATGAAGCCTCATGAAGCAGAGAGTGTTGCATTGTGAACAAGAAGCTATGTGTAGAAGCAAGGCTGTGGTCTTTTCAGGAGCAATTATATGATCTCCATGTAACAATGTGGGTTATCATAGCTGACACGCTTCCCAAGACATGGAGTTTGTGGGGAACAGGTGTCCTTTTATTGTAAACCTGTTTAGGATCAAGAGAACCAAGCCATAACTTATTTGCGAAGTCAGAGTTACTGTCAAACCAATCATTGGGTCCTTGTTGGCTTAAACTACTAACCAAGGCGATAGAAGGAGTAGCCAGTCCAAATCCATGTGAAAAGTGATGAAGTTGAGATAGCACTCACTGGCAGTAGTTGCTGATACTTCCTTTTCACACATGGCTTGTCTGCAAGCAGAGGGATACTGAAGTCTTCAAGCAGGTTGTTGCTGTATTTATTTCAGATTAAAAGAGTGCTAGGTGCTTTACAAATTAATATAAATACAAATATCCTGGGCTTTTTGCCAAGGTTATCAAAGAAGTGTGCAAGCAGGCGAGTGAAAGGGATGTGTGTCCGATCCCATTGTTTCTTTTACTTTTGATATATATGAATTGGGATCTCATGGAAGTACTTTTCAAACAGAAAGATGCCTGAGGTCTCTACATTTGCATGTAATTCAGGGGCCTCTCTAGTTGTCTGGGCCGGAAAGAAAGGCCAACGTGAAAATATTCCAATGGAGGAGCCTCTGTTATGCATTTTGAAATCTGTATTTGCTGTGGAAGAAGACAACTAAGAGCAGTTTTCTGTGCACTGAGAATGTACAAAATGCTCTTGAAGCAAGGGTCACTGTATGTGCAATCTGTGCCAGCAACTGTTTGCCAGGCTTCCAGTGGAAGCCGCTCTAGTGCTGGGAATTAGGTGGCTCTTTCCAGCAAACAAGGTTTCAATCCCAGTGTGATTACTGAGCTGTTGTGATCTGAGGTATGGTTTAGCCCCAGAGAAAGCTTCGTTTATGGTGAGATCATTTCAAACACAAACCACACACACATGGACTTTTTCTTGCCATACAGCTGTAGTGAATGGTGTGGTTCAGGCTCAAGGTGGATATTTAAACGTGGTTTCTTAGTGAACACATGAGATTAGCGAGTGAAATAAGCTGTGTTCCTGTGGTCAAAGTCGAGCTGAACTGAGATTTCTTTTACTAAAAAGCTTCCTTCTCTTTAGAATAAAGGCAGTCAAGATGATGTTAAGTATTTAATTTGAATTTGAAAATATCTTCTTTGCACATTTTTCAGCGTTGGTGTGATATCCTGGATACCTATCTTAAATCTCACTCAGAGATGATGCATTAAGATACCATAGCTTGACTATAAATGCCAAATATTTTCAGCTCTGCAATTTAACTGCAGTTCTGTTGGCTGATGCACTGTTGTCATAGTGTTTTTGTGGTGTTAATGGATATATTTTGGGTGGCTGTAGACAGTACTTGGTCTTCTGTTTATTATTTAAACTATATGGTCCCTCAAATTAGGGTATTCTGAAAAATTAATTTTCTTTTTATTTTTCTAAGTTTGGAAATGTAACCTAACATGACAAAGTTATGCCTAGCAAAGTAAATTTAGCTATAGAATGCAACTCTCTGCAGAATACACATATTACAGTACTGTAGAATTCTTAAAAATATTTTCAATGTTGCAAGTTTAATGGTTTCTTACCAACTAGTTTATCTACTTGTTTCTATTACCTTCTAAATTTTATAGTACATATTGTAAGGCTCTTGACTACTTCATATTTTTTAAATGAGGTGGTGTTGCAGTTAGGCTTTGAAAGCATATTGCGATGCGCAGTCCTTGCAAGTTGCTTGTGATTATTAAAATATAAGTGCTTTCCTTGTTTGTCTGTATTAATTCTATTTGCTATCTATAGAATATTTTATTTTCTGATACCGTTAGAGAGCTTGCTTGCTCTCTGTGTACACCTGAAAAGTAGGAGTGGTAAGTACTAGCACTGAGCTTACCAAAGCTGTTGTAGGCAGGTGAGACTTACTTACGTTGTTTGTTATCTCTAATGGGATTATTTTTAGTAGTGGGTTAGTGTGGGGTGGTGTTCTGTTTTGTCTTTTAATAAAACCCAAGCACAAACCCGAGGAGTTTGAACTTACTTCCTTTCCCTATTATGTATCTACATTCAGACCTTGAATACCTGATGCATGCACGGCAACAGCTACTAACCACAGCTAAGCGTTGGGATTCTACTTCTAAGACTATTGTAGAATTTGAGCCTAATGAAACTACTGAATTGGAGAAGAGCCTTCTTACCAGATACCAAATCCCTCTTTCTGCTGACCAGCTATTTACACAATCTGTCCTGGACAAATCATTGACCAAGACCAACTATCAGTCACGGCTACATGACCTCCTTTATATTGAGGAAATAGCACAGTATAAGGAAGTTAGCAAGTAAGTGATACTTTTATAAAAAAAATTCTTAGATATTACTTACTGTCCTATTAAAATGAGCGTGGCAACAATTTTCATTAAACCTACATGCTTGTATAAAATACTGAGTCTTCCTGTTTCTTTGAAATTAATTTGAATATGAGTCTGGAAATAACAGCTTTTGATAAAGGTCACTAGTACTTAACAAATGTAATTTACTGGTAACTCATTTTAAATAAATAGTATGTATCAGTCTATGCTTACAGTTGGAGGCACTAAACATCATTTGTACAATGTTTTATTAATTTATGGATAATATTTATTCGTTTTTATAATTTTTTGGCTCTCATTATACAAGAGGATATTAATAATAGGAGTCATATTTTTTTGTTCCGTGGTGAAAGTAGGTTATAGCAAAGTAATATATGAAATCTTTGTGTAAAGGGTTGAATTGTGGGTGGATCAAACTCTGATCTTATGATGATGTGGCAGCTGACTATTATATTTATTCTCTAAATAGGCTGAAACCCAGCTTCTGAATAAAATTTCCTAATAAAAGGCATATAGTATACATTGTTTGTTTTGTTCTGTCTTTAGGTATTATGTCCATATTACCATCTGGATTAGCTGCATGAACAAATAACAGAGTTAGGAAAAAGATGTGAGCTTCCCATGTTAGACTCTCACTGGGCCTTTTTTCTGTAGTTCAGTATTTGTGGTTAAGAAATTTTCCTGCAGTCATGTGGTACGAAAGAGTTTTAAAGTGTTGCTGTACTCAGAATGGAAAGTCAAAAAGGTATAATTTCCCTTTAACTTAATTTGGTAGCAAATTTAGTTCTATCGATTACTTAATTTCCAAATCAGAAATGTCTTTTTAAGATGAACCACTCCTGGAGCTATAGAGGTTCAGCTGAATCACGCCTCTGGAATTTAGGAAGAAAATACTATGAGTAGTTGTATTTCTAATGTTTCTAAAGCAGAAAAATGGTTCATTTTCTTTGTTGTATCTCAGATGAAGGGCAGTGTATTTGAACAGTTTTTCTGCATGTCTTCCATCACTGCTGTGCTCTGCGCTTGAGCTGGAATTTAACATATGGAGGAATCACACTTGAGCGCTGTTTTCAGCGTATAGAAATATTTGCCATCATACATATTTATAATCAGGTTGACGTTTCTAGTGCTTTTTAGAGACAAAAGTGGGTTTAAAGTAAACATTATGAAGTACGTTAAAAAAGTCAACAGCATTTTTACTGGGTGAATTTACACATTGAGAATTACACTCTCATGCCTCATAGGAAACCAAAGAGCAGCATGCTTGTAGAAGGGAAGGGAAAATGAGTGTATCTCGTGTGTAATGCTTCCCCTTTGGACAGTTTGGTGCTGTGATGTTACTGCTCTTCTTTTTCTATCCAGTAGATTAATAAAAGTAAGTTTTAATAATGTTCTTGAAATCATCTGTTTTGATAGTGTTGATGACAGAAATACTCTTTTGATCTTGCAGCTGACCCACTTTTTTGCAACAAGGCTCAAACTAGCATGATTTTTTGATCCTCTGTGGCTAAGATCACACACTTGGTATTCTCTAGTGAAGCATCAGGATTGCAAGCCTAGAAATGGGCCCAGAAATACAAATGCAAGTGGGTTGTAGTACCTCTGAAGTGGTGCCACGAGTGAAAATGTTGATGAGCTGCTGCTCTCTGATGGGTTTGTGTGTGTATATGGTAAAAGTAGTAGGGCTGTCAACATGGTCTCTTATGACAAGATGGAGTAACACCAGTGTCTGCAGTTTACATTGGAGGGTGTTGCTGGGTTTTAAGAATGTTGATGATTTCCCACTTTCTAGGAAAACAATGTTTCAGACTTTATTGCGATCACCTGAGTGGAACTACTACAAAGTACTGGATGAAGGCTGCAGTGGCATTAAAGTCTTGAACTGGGTTATAAGGGAGTACATTCTGGATGGTCTCAGAGCGCTTTACTTCTAAATCATGTTTATTCTAATATTTCAGGAGGTGTTTATAGGAATTACTCCACATGAGTACATCACAAAATAGAGTAATAAGGAAGCCACTGCTGTGTAACTTCCGACTGCAAACATACTCTCCGAAAAAGCAAAACAATGTTCTGATATTGAGATTAGTTTGGTGTTGCAGGTTGTTGCCCTGCATACATCTATTGGTGGTTTTAAAACTCTTCCTTTCTCTCTTGCACATTCAAGAGAGAAACAGCATTAAATTGGTGTAGACAGGTTGATCTAGAACTTACTGTGTATTTTCTTATACGAACATTAAAGAGCATGGGAGGTGACATACAGCTCCTTCCATGCAGTACACTCTCTGCTACTAGAATTACCAAGCAGGCTAATCCTCATGGCTGTGAAAATGTGAAGTACTGGCTTTGATGGAAAGTAAATTTGCTTTTGTCATTACTGTGTCTTACATATATCAGTACATAGGTAGGTGTCACACTGTGCACTCTGTCTGAATTCTGCATGTGTAAATGTAAGAGGAAATGTGCTGAACATACTTTTAAAAAAGTGTTACATGGGGCTGTGTTCAGAATGGGTTTATTTGCCTTTTGGGAATTTATTGTTTGCATTGGTACTGGATGGATTAATGATTTATGAAGTCTTTTTTTTAATTTCAGTGTGTTTTAACTATATAAAGCACCCCCACCCCCACCCCCCACCCCCCTTTTTTTTTTTTTTTAGCTGGTTTCGTTAACACTGGAAGTAGGCTG
>JAVJGJ010000001.1:122422760-122485016 GCA_035590215.1 Microhierax caerulescens
TATATAACCCACCCCCCCCCCCACCCCCCACCCCCCCTTTTTTTTTTTTTTAGCTGGTTTCGTTAACACTGGAAGTAGGCTGGGGATTTTGCAGTCTTTAGAAGGAAACATAAGGTTTTGTTCATTTCATTTGTGTAAGCCTGACTGAAATCTTATTTTGTATAAACCTGCAAAGTAAGGGTGAGGAATGGATGAAAGAAGCAACTTTTGGTTATTTTTTTTTTTCCTTAAATCTAATTCTTGGAGGATTTTGTAGTTTAACAGTTTGCCAGAAGGTGTCAGTTTACTCAATGGGAATCGCTTGCTAATCTCTAAACTTTAGATTCCCTTTAGCACAGCAGATTGAGTTCAGTCATTTATGAATGTGCCTTGGCTCAGAATGGCAGTAATATTGTTTTCCAGCACACTTCTACAAATCCACATTTGAGAATGAGATGATATATATTCAGCAGCGTAGGGATTCAACTTTATGAAAGTTTTAACAAAGTAAATTCACAATAGCAAGTGATTGGATCTTAGTAATTATGCTGAGCTCTTGATACTGTGTTAAATGCCTTACCTAGTATTTTAACAGTGATGTGAATGAGATATGAGCTGGTTTAGATTTTGCTAACTTGCTGATAGCTCCTTTGGAATAGTGCAGCACTTGTATAGAAGAAAGCTTGCGTTTTGTTTTGTTTTGAGGTTTTTTAGCACATGTGGAAATTGGAAGGCTTGTGCTTAATTCTGGTATGCTCCCTGAAGTGCGTGCTTCTGAGTGGTTGTTTTAACTGTAGCTGGAGCAGTGGCATTTGTGGTTACTGCTGAACCAAACCAACCCGTGTTCAGTAAGAAGACATCGCTTGCTTTTTGAGAGTGGATCGGTGTGAAATTTGGATCTGACTTAACGTCTGTGTTATGTAAAGCAGCAACTGCGACCGCAAGGGGGCAAACGTGCGATTTTTCTGCAAGACTCATGACTTGCCAGTTATGCAAAAAATATATTTGATTGGTTTGGTAGATATTTAATTACCAAGCGAGCTAAAAGGTTGGATTTTATTGTTACAGGCTTATGATTATTGATACTACAGGGCTTAAACAATAAATCACCAGTTAATTGGGTTAAAATAGAAATTACAAGATGAACAGATCAAATAAAAGCAGTATGAGCATGGAACATATTACAGGAAAATGTTGTTTTTTTTCCAAGAGATTTTACTTCATTTGTGAAAACCTTTGGGGTTTACTTTTTTTTTTTTTTCTGTAATTTGTTGCAAATTCAGGAAAAAGTTGCTGATAAGAACAGAACTGAATATTGCTAGTGTGACAGACTTCTTTCCCCTTTTGTTCTTTCTAAAACCAGGTCGAAGCAATCTGTTTAAAAAACCACAGCATTCTAGGAGGAGGTTACTATGTATTGGTGAGAGGTCAATAAAGTGTGCTAATAAGTCACTTTAATGTGTTATGCAGGTGACTTCTAGAAAATGGTAACTACAAAGAATGAATTTGTTACATCTGTGATTACAGGAGAAACTCCTGCTAATAGGAATTCAGTGGATAGATGGTTTATATGGCTGAGCCTGTGATGCCATTCCCTCATTTCAAATAAAATTATCTCACTTTAATGCCTACAGTTTGATTTTTTTTTTTCAAGGCATTTCATCAATCCTTCTGAATTATAGGTGTAATACCATTTACCTATTAAGATGTAGATTGCCCTCTTTGGTGTGCAGCCTCGAAGAAATACATGGAATAAATGGGAATCTTACTCTGGTCCCTGCCTGCACTTCTCTCCTTGAATACCTAACATAAGCTTACAAACTATTCCATTGGAAATTTTTGCTGCTTTGAGACATGCACGGCACTCTAATTCACCTTAAACTTATTCTGGTCTCAGAAAGTCTAGCATTTGATTCTCCCTTGTGAGGGTTCTGGTTTTTAAGCTTTGTAGATGTTGATTCTTTTAAAATATATGTTTTATAGGCTGTAGCCAAAAGGAAAATGTGTAAACATTAGACAGCTACATATGAAGAGCCAGTTTGGCTATACCTGTTTCTGTTTAAAAGTTATGCATTCAGAATATAAGGCAGTGCATCTTCTGTCTGAATGAATGAGGTTTCTGAAGCTGAGAGCATTTTTCTGCACTGACTTGATGCTTTCTTACTTAGGTTCAACATAAAAGTGCAATTGCAGATTGTAGCAAGCTTCATGCTCACTGGTGTTTCTGGAGGTGCAAAGTATGCCCAGAATGGACAACTTTTTGGCCGCTTTAAGCTCACTGAAACGCTTTCGGAAGACACTTTGGCTGGACGGCTGGTGATGACCAAAGTCAACGCTGTTTATTTATTGCCTGTCACTAAAGAGAAGTCAGCACAGACCCAAGGAACCAAAGAGAAGGTTTATGAAGCAGCTATTGAGGAAAAAACAAAGGATTATATCTTCTTGAGGGTATCCAGGGAATGCTGTGAAGAACTTAATCTTCGTGCAGATTGTGAAATGCAGGTAAGTGGGCGTGGAAGTGGTTTTGGTATGGGAACTCTTTGCGCTATGTCTGTTTTGGCTTCACCCAAACTAATTGCTTGAAGATGCGAAAAGGAATTTTGTTATTAGTTGTCATACATGGAAAACAGAGCATGGATGAGAATTTCAGATAGGTGAAATCTTTTTATATATGAATATACATGTATATATGTATGGGTGTGCACATGTATATATGAGTCTTATTATTTGGAAAATAATATTTTAGGACTACTACAGAGTAAGAATACATTTTAATGAATTTAATTTCGGGCAATATTCTGAGATGATTAGGCATTGCTTGCAGATTTTTGCTTGGGTATCTCAACATTTTGAGACTGTGATTTGTAAGCTGTCTTGGATGTTTGTTTTTATGTCTCTGGTTCAAGTACAAAGCCCTCTGTGGACTTCAAAGGAAAGCTCTGTCTTATTTTTATGTTCCTACAGGTAGGTGTTTGTGGGTAGTTCATAGTCTTTCTTCAACCAGACCTACCTATCCCTCTCCCCTCAGTCTAAAACTGCTGAATATATTGCTTACTCCTGCTGCCTGAACTTTACTCCAGCTTAGTCTCTCTGCTGTGACTTCCATCAATCTGCTCATCATACCTGTTTGCACCAGAGATGTCAAAAGGAGGGATGTGGTTTTAATAATAATAACAACAATAATAATAACTATAACAACAACAACAATAATAATAATAATCATATCTCTGTGGCTTTCGACATAGCCAACTAGAATTGGGTCTTTCTTGCATCTTGGGCTCTTTATTTTGTATCTTCTCATTCTTTTTGTTTGTGTCATTGTGTATTCCACTATTTGTTCCTAGGCCTGAGATGAGATTAGTTTTCAGTAAGGTCTGTTGATGTTATGAATGGGCGTTATGCTGCTTTCTGCACCCATATTAGAACAAAAGGAATATGGTCCTTCAGTAGAAAAATCTTCAACTTACAGTATTTCCTTGATGAAGATGGTGAGGGCTGGTAGAGTAGATGGAGGCATGAGGAAGAGGAATAAGTACTTTTATTATATATATTCTGTGTTTCAGAGTGGTAATACTTGACTCCATGTCTCTTGCTTCCCTGACACTTGCATCCAAGTCTTATCTGTCTTGGAGGCATTCAGTTACAGAATGAGGAGTTACAACACTTTTGCTAGAGAAGATTGTGTTGGCAGTTAACATCAGGCTTTTGTTTACAATTAACATGAAATGGGTGAAGGTGTATATGTCTATGTATCAATATATAGTTCTTTTAAAAAATATTTTGTAGTTTGCAAGCAAGATACATGCCTTTTCATCCGATGCTCTAAGGGAAGACAAAACTCTAGTTAAATAATTCAAATACTCACCCATACCTAGTGTGTGTCTGCAGTACATCTTACGATTGATCTTGTTACCAAACAGAAATAACCTCAAATTAAGGTCATTGGAATTGCTTAAAATGAATACATTTTCACCAAAGGATTATCTCCTATTCATTTTGTTTTGGTGAAGCATATACAAGAATCCTAATTGCTTAATTTAATGTGGATAATCGGTCTGGGAAGATGTACCTTGTTCTGGGCTCTTGGTTTTGTGTTTGTTTTCTTAAAACAATGATTAAACTTACTAATTGATTCTATCAGAAACTCCAGTGGAATGCAAAATGAGCTAGGGCTTCAGTAACTGGCATATTTTTCTTTGAGTGTCTTATAAAACTTCTGAGGCAGCAAATCTATTCAGCATTAAAAATTGTGTCCAAAAGTTGTTTGTAAAATCATTCAATACTTCATACATGTATCAGTGAAATGATGGTCAGATCCTTAGTGTTACCTATATTTTTATGAATTCTAATTTTTTTTAATTAGTTATTAACTGAAAGTTTGGAAAGGGATTCTCTGGTTAGAACTGAGGATATAATTTTGATGTATAGCGTTTTTATTCATGATGCTGGAAATTTAGCTGTTGTCTTCAGTGGAGTTGGTATTCCCTGTGTGATTCTTACACATTGACAAAATTGCTTTTGTTCTTGTAGTTTTTGGATAAGTTCACTGGTTTGCTTCCTTTCCTCTTCTAATAATTAATCTCAGAAACTTTCTGATCGCTTGTTTGCCTGCTGACTGGCTTAACTATAATAAATACACAATTCTGCTTTTATCCGGTGCACCGTTCGTGAAGGTGGGATGGAGTGAACTGGTGCTTTAAAACCTCCTTGGGCGCTGCTCTTGTTGGTGACCAAACTAACATGCGACTGTTTTATTTTTGGAGCGATTATTCTGTTCTGTGTCCTCTTCTGTGAAACTGGCAATGGATTAACTTCCTTTCCCACTGTTTTCTTGTTGTGGAATATATATTAAAGCAGGTTACATGCCTCTCCTTCACAGATGGCCTCATTCAGTACTCTGCAACAGCAAGCAGAACTATTTGTTTCAATCCAAACTGGATTAAAAACAAAACAAATCACAAGCTGTTAAAGTGGTGAATGCAGGTAGATAATAAGAGGTATTTAATGCTAGACATCTTGCTTGGGCTCCCAGAAGAGGGGCTATTAAAGTGTCACTCTGATGAGCATCACAGTTTCTCTGCATTTAAGTCATCATTGTTACGCTGAGTGGCCTTTTGTTAGCCTTGGGTCTCTGAGCAAAGATATTTTTCCTGTACAGATCAAACGGTGAGGTTGGGACCACTGCCATTTGTGGGGAAGTCTTTTTCCACACATCTGTGGGACATGGTTGGGTGGACACGTTGGTGCTGGGTAGAGATGGGTAGGACAGAGCTGTGTAAGGAGGGTCACGGTCCCCCTCGGGCAGGGTGAACTGGTGCTGGCGTTCCTGACAAGTGCCAAACCACACCGCTTTGAAGACCAGGGTGTTTACTAAAGTAGTGGATCAGCATAAAGTACATGGTGGAACAGCGGGGAAGAAATGTCCTATTTAAAAACCCCTTTTCCTAGGAGTTACAGTCATTTTAGTGAACTCCATGCCTAACATTGTACATATTTCTAACTGCCCTTTTCTCTGGAGTTATGGTTATATGTCTTGCTGTAAAATGTGATTGTCAGGATGAATATTTAACGTCTTTGTATCTGCCAGAGACTGAAAGTTAATGGCTACATTCTGTACTGATACAAGCAAACATTGTTTATTTCCAGCAAAGCTAGTGCTGACTTTACAAGCTACATAATAACAACAACAACAGTGTAATATTTAAATATACTAGGGAAAAAAAAACAAACAGAAGAGCTGTGTTATGCAAATCCTTTTGAAGGAGATGATTTTCAAGTAGTAAACATCACAGGTGCACAAGGTGTCTTCCCTATAGGAGGAAGTGACTTTGTGTGCAGATAAAGGAGTGTCATGTTCAACAAGTAGTTAAATCTGGAAGGCTAAATTATTTCTCCATAGGAGAAGGTTCACGAGAGAAGTTTATATGACTTTACATGAGGCCTATTGTGGTGTTGTGTTTAGAGAAGTGCTTGTCTACTTTTCTTTTTTTTTTTTTTAATTTTCTTTCTTCCTTTTTTTCCCATAAATTTGCAGTCTTATTTAGATAACCACAGGGATCTTTAGTACAACAAATCGGGTTTTGTTTGTAATATATAAGGATTTTTTTTTTTTTTTTTAGCTGACAAGGGCTTTTAAAAATCTTTATATAAGTTGTCAGAAAAGATAATTACAAAAATATATTCTCATATTGCTTTGTGTTTGTTGAACTTTCTGGTTTTTAGCAATAATTATAAAAGTGTGATTAAGTAATAACGGACTAATAGTGAATCAGTGAGTGCTAGAGGAGAAGAGATCTGAGACCAGATTTTTGCTCTGGGCATAGGGGTACATTTAGAATGAGTGTGTTGCCTCTGTGGTATTTCTCTTGGATGACATGGAGTGCTATCAGTAACAATGGCCATGGAAATTTTAAATGCTACTGCTATGCTTTCCAGGGAAATGAGGGGCACTTTTCCAGACAGGTAGCAGTAATTTGGCTGGCTGTTTGTAAGCATGCTCACAGTTGATTGTTTATCTCTGAAAAGTACTAAACCTCGTTTAATCACAAATGCTCATCAGAATTGTAGCACAGTACTTACATAAATAGTTAGTCATAGATAACAATGCTTTGGAAAAAAAACCAACCCTAAAAAGGTCTTGTCAGTCATTTGAAGTTCTGCAGCAGCTTTCGGTGTTTTTATGCTGTTTTGTATTAGTGCAGGTCTGTCAAATTTTGTATAAAGGTTTCTGTGTGAGTTGTTAATGTGTATTTCCTTGGTGTAATGCTCTGATCAGATTCATTTGTTTTTGGAGAGATTAGCAACTGCAAATTTAAATATGTGTAAATGATAATCTGAGTGAACTGTTTTTATTAATTGTTTCCCCAGGAGCTGCTTTTATCTCATGTTCAAATTTATAATGTATTTTTCTCTTTCCTCTTTTAGTATATGTATGTATAAACTAATTTCACCATCCATTGTTCAGTTCTGAATTTGATCAGGAATGTTAACATGCTCTGCATATTGTTCCTGGCTTTGTACCAGATTTTTGTTGGTATTATCTTTTATTTACTAGCATTAAAAGACAAGTAATTGAGAGAACAAAAAATGAATGTATTGATAAGCACTGTTAGAAATTAACTTTTGGAGAGTCCTACTAATTGAACATAAATGACAAATGATATTATTTCACAATGTTTGATTAGAAATAAATAATGTTTGTGGCTTATCTCTGCTGGCCACACACCTGATTTATGTCATCTGTTGATCCAGAAAAATTTCTGGCCTGTCACTTTTTGCGTTGTTTTTACAATAAGGGATGGAAGCTTATGTTTGTAAAACCAGTGTTTTAGGATAATAATATTTTCCAGGAGTATTTTTTGTATTCAAAAAATAATTTCAAGAATGTTTTCACTTTAATTTTTTTCTGAAAATACAGTGGAATCTAATCTTAAGAGTCAAACAACAAAATTACGTTAGAGAGACTGCTGTATTTATCTTTGCTCCAAAACAACAGAAGCAGCAAGTTAACTTAATTGCAAATCTTTTGAGTGAATTATGTTTGCTGTTTTCTTCTGAGACTCGGTAGTTTGCAGGAAGGTAAAAATGTATCATATGGAGCAAAGTCTAACAACTGTTTTCTGAACTAATCATTTTTGGTTCACCTCTTTATTTATTCATTCATTCATTTTGTACTGCAGGTTGAACTTCAGTTTCAGTTAAATCGCTTACCCCTCTGTGAGATGCATTATGCCTTGGACAGGATTAAGGACAACAGTATTTTGTTTCCAGATGTCAGCATGACTCCCACCATACCCTGGAGTCCCAACAGGTACAAGAATACAAACAGTTTAATATCAAAGATTGTATGGTAATGCAGTACTGAATTTCTCATAACAGATGGCTGAAATCTGCCCTAGAACAAGAAACATGCCTTGTGCCTCATTAATGATGAGGGTGGTTCAGAGAAGGAGTGAAACTGTTCTGAGTGAAACAAGAAGGGTGATCCTCGGAGGACTAGAATCTGTTGATTGGCTTTCCCTGCAGTTGAGCTCTGGGTTTATAGGCATTGCGGTTGTATTGTAGCTGTAGAAAACAGTTCTGCTGCTGTTCACTGTTCTGCTGTTCTTCACTGAAATGATGCATGATACTTTATAGGAATGTAAATACTAGTTACAAGGAGTTTGCTGTGCAGGATCTCAAGCGTGCAGAATCCTGCTTGTAAGGGATGATCCATTAGTACTTTTTGAGTTTGGTGCAGGGAGCCCAAATTTGGACATAGAACTGAGGGGGATGACTAAGAACGATGTGAGAGTGAGTCCTGCAAGGACCAGCATTGTGCTTGCAAGCAGCCCTGGGATACTTTGTGTATGTATCTTACAGTTTCCTGGATGAAATTATAAACCCTTACGTTACATAAATATTTCTAAGGAAACTTAAAGGCTGATGCAGTGAAAACAGTTTGTGGCGGAGAGGAAATTTAGGGAAGGGAGATGTGAGGCTGCGTTGCTCAGGCAGTGTGGTCAGTATTCTTACTGCGTGGGGGAGGATAAGAGAGGCATGAGGTTTCCGTACTTAGAGGCAGGGAAATGAGAGGTATGTGGAACTGATAGCCCATACAGCGTGTGAGGAGCCCCGTGGTGTCTTGAAGGTGGGGGTTAAGGGTGTGATTGTGATGCAGTACAAATCAGAAGATAGCTCAAGGATTAAAAGGAAAGTGATCTGGCCAGAAACCTGAGACGGCAAGATAATGTAAGACAAAAATTACTGGAAAAATTTTAGTTTGTCTTAAGTGTAGGAAGAACAGAGATGATAAAAGGGTGGGAGCAGTGTTCGGGGTGAGGGTGATTGCTGCATGCATCAGAGCTTTGACAGTACAGGCAGAAAGAAGGGAATAGGTTTTGCATAGAGTTCTACTACAAAGTTAATGGAGGTCAGTAACCATCTCTTCACTGACAGTTTTGAGTGAATCTTGCAAGGAAATAGTATTTAAGAATAGTTTGGAAGTAAGCAGTGATTTTAGTAAGAAGAAGGTAAGTCAAGTAAGCTAGAACTTCTATGTCAGGGAGTTTTACTTACAGAAATGTACATACCATACATAGGTGATGTGATTTATTTATATAATATTTTACATTTCTTATAATTGATATATATAATGGCTGCAGTTCAGTTTAAGTCAGCGTGATAAGCATGTTTTTTTCCATCTGCTGGTTTGGTTTGCCCTACCTTGAGAATCAGTACTTCTGACTCAAAACTCTCTTTCCCTCTGTTTCTCTTCTATTTTTGTTTTACGTCCCTATTACTTTCCAGTATTTCATAGTCTCCTGCCAGCTTGTAGTTCATAGCTGTCTTAAAAGTTAGGAATTCAGTCAATTCCCTCTTGATTTTACTCCCTGTTGCTAACTACTACGGAATAGAAACTTTCCCAATCTGTAAGAACCATAGCGCTTGTAGCAAAGTAGATCACGTTACTAAAGTATGGCCATATGTGCAGCAGTGACAGGTGGTTTTTACTATGTGGGTCTACTTTTAAATCTGTCAGTGGGAATATTAAAAACTGCGTCTACAAATCTTTAACCTCTTGCGCTCATTGGCATTTTCTGAAAGCATCTTCCTCTTAATGCTGCTATCACTAGCTGGTTACAGCAAAATCCTTTTTTTAGACTGCTTTCCCATTAGAGGTATGTGCCTTAATGATCTCAAAATAATAAAAAAAAATGTAAAGAGAGGTCTGTAGTTATTGGTAACTTTTTTTTTTTTAAAAAAATGTTACTTAATTTAATTGTAGGTAACTTTTACCAAGCCCTGGGGTTGTGTAACTGTTAACTTTTAAAGTTGATAATGTAACTACTGCAGGGAAGAAACAGAACTAATGTTACATTTTGCATAGTAATAGCAGAAAATCATTGTGTATCTACTTGCTTTTGATATCAGGTGATGATTCAGCATGTGCTTTTTCTAAAAGGTGTACTAAGCAGGTTAATTATTATTAGGTGAGATAAGGTAAATTGCAAAGTAGTTAGATTCCTTTTGGGAAAACAACCAAACTGATTTCTTGCAAATATAAAATCTTTGTGATTAAAGTGTGTGATTGTTTTGCTAGATTTGTTGATTTGTTTCAGAGTGCCTCAATGACACAATCAATCCAGTAGCATATAGGCTCTTTAACTTCTTTAAAGCTTTTGAAATCTTACCTCATTTCATTTCTGAATGACAGTGGATTGTCATAGTTTGTTTTTAAACTCTGTTGCCTCCTTTTGTACAGACAATGGGATGAGCAGTTGGACCCTCGACTAAATGCTAAGCAGAAAGAGGCTGTTCTGGCTATCACTACTCCACTTTCAATACAACTGCCTCCTGTTCTTATCATCGGTCCCTATGGGACAGGAAAAACATTCACTCTGGCTCAGGCAGTCAAGCACATACTCCAACAACAGGATACTAGGTGAGACGGGCACTAAATATAGAGCGATACTTGAGTAGCAGAGATGATGTGATTTTTTTTTTTTTTTTTTTTACTTAAATTCAAGTGAAAGGTAAAAATACAGGATTTCCATCCAGCTTAAAAACAAACAAAACCCAAGCCATCCGTCATTGTTTTGAACAATAAAGTAATTTTATAGTCTTAGCCTGTATTTTCCATTTAGAACAAAACTAATTAAAATTGACAATATGTAGAATGACTGTGATTTGCTCGACATGGAAAGTTTTACAGCATGCTAGATAATAAAAGCTGTTCCTTACTTAAAATCAAGTCTAGATTAATAATCACAAAATAATTATTGAAAAGCTGTTTGAACTTTAAATCTTCTCATAACTGAAGGATTTGAGGTAAAGGGCTGAATCATGCAAACTACGGTAGGTTAGTGACTAGTTTCATTAAGACAAATGTGCAGGAAGATGGCCACTGTTTCCTTTTTTTTGTATTCTACTGCTTTGAATTGTTTTCTGTTTCTTCATTGCTTTTTTATTTGCACCATTTATTCCAGCAGGATTCTCATTTGCACCCATTCTAATAGTGCTGCTGATCTCTACATAAAGGATTATTTACATCCATATGTAGAAGCAGGCAATCCCCAGGCAAGACCTCTCAGGTATTTTTTTAAGGCTTATTATGTATCTATAAAATACTATTCTTAAGAAAAGGTGTCTATAAAAAAGGTTAAAGAACTTTTAAAACATAAAAGCATATTGGCATTACCAGCAGTGCTTTTAAAAATATAGACTAAAAGGATCGTGAAACATTGTCAACATAATTTTGGGTCATTTGTTAAATAAAAATAAAGACATCCTTTTTTAAGCTTTTATTATTCTATTGATAAATGTGTCTTTCCTAATGAGCAAACTTTTGATATGCTCGTTTAAAAGCTACTATGATAAAATAAAATGATTTTTAATTGTATTTTAATTCCAGAAAATTTTGACTTACGCTTAACAATGATAATTCGGAAACTGGGGCTACCCACCTGGCTTTTTGAAGTGAAAATTTGATGTCATAGGAGCTACATATTTAGAGAATCATGTGAACGTAGTCTGGCCTCTTCTGATAAGTCGTTGTTTATGTGGTTAATGATAACTGCATTGTGTATGTAGTTAAATGTACTTACCGTGGGTGTTTTGGGGAAATTAGGTAAGGAAAAAAATTAAGAAGAGGTAGAAACTTTAAGAGCAAGGAGGGTAAGCTTGCATTGAAATAGTTAAGGAGGATTTATTTATGGGCAGAAACTGGCTTCTGGGAATATTCTGTGCAGTAATCACGATATATACTGTATGCTGCTAGATTGGTATATATTTTTAAAATTATGGGCATTATTTTCTGAATGCCACTGTGTGACTTTATTATATTACTAGGAAAATGACTCTGTGTGTTTACTTGCTAGCTATTAAAAGCCATCCTGAACTTATATTTTATGCAACGTCAGTAAAGCCAATGAGGTTATGTGGAAGAGCTAGTTTTACAACAGGTGTAAATTCTCTTAGCTTTGCTGGCTTCAGTTGCCATGTGACATTTTACAGACACTGAATATCTGGCCAAGGAAAAGAAGGCAGCTTATTTTTGAAAAGTTACCTTTGATCTCCTTGTGTTTTAACATGGATTGTCTTAATGTGATTTGTAAAGCACTTTGTGATGAAAACCAGTATGGTGTCTTTAATTTTGTGGAAGCAAAAATGTGTGTAATTGCCACTTCCAGAAATATTGAAGTATGATTTAGCAGAGCAAGGAGTTAAATACAGTTTTATTGTGGTGGCCAAGCTTTTGCTGCCTTCTTTTATGTCCTGTATTCAACTATATAGTCCAGTCTTAGAAATACTTCTGAAAAACATACATGAACAAAAGTGGTATTTTTTTTATGGTTAAAATATATATATTTATTTGCCAAGAAAATTACAGCACAATTTAAAACTCACTGAATGTTTGAATTTAAGTATAATTCTCATAGTATTTGTTAAGAAGCCTTCAGATATTGCTGCTGTAGATGGTATGATATTGTTCAAAGGGTCATGATACCTCTATAAAAAGTTAGTTTTAGAAAATGGAGGCAGCTTTGGAATTGTGTGTATAGATATATATGTTTATGAATCCACAAGTATGCATGTTTTCAAATTAAAAATATTACAAATAATTGAGAAGCATATGTTGTTTGAAAGGCAACTGCATGCAGACCTGATCTGGTAGGAGTTAAAGGGTTGGTTTATTTGAATTGAAAGCTAGAGCTATGTGAGACTCCCAGCATAAAATTAATTATGGACCTGTTACCTTTCTTACTGACCGTTGTGGAGATGTATTTTCAGGTTAAAATCATTATGGTTAGTTTAAACAGGGTGCTCTGTGCCTCTTGCAGTATTTTAAAGGAAACATCAAGTGGAGTAGAAGCAGTTAATTATCAAAGCTGGATGCGCTACTTGCAGAGTTTGATAGTTTCTAAATGGCTGAACAGTTTGCTTTAGGTTTTTTCCTTATTTACTGTACAAGTGATGAATTGGTTGAACAGTATCCTGGCTAGAAATGTTTCCATAGCTTAGTGGGGAGCACCATATTTATGTTGTTTTCAAAGGAGGACTGCTAAATTATTTAGTATTGACTGAGCACTGAGAACTGTGTAAATGTTTCTGTGAATTTCTGTGGGTAAGACGCACACTAAATAAATTACCCTGTCAATGAAGTGACATAAAAGTTTGACACCTAGAGTTTGGGGTTTTTTGTTTAAATACCATGTTATAAATTCATATTGTTTTCCTAAAAAAATAACTTTCCATGCCCTTTGGAAGATGCAGTCAGAATGAACACTGAGAATTTATGTTGAGTCTTAAGTTCTGCATGTAAATCAAATACCAGTGAGGACTGAAGGCCAAATTCTCATAGTCCTGGTGCTCATAAACAAATTTGTACCCAGAAACAAACAATCAAAAAGTTGCCCCTGGGTTTGATTAAATGATTCAACTGTATCAGGGGCATACTGTAAAGCCTCTTACTGAAGCAACTTGACACTGAAACAGTTTTGTTATACTTACGTAAATTAATGCAGAAGTGTTTCTGAAAGGAAAAAAACAACACCCAACCCTAACCTACAGGTAGGAGGAAAGAGCCTTTGGTTAAGTACTTCTGTTTGGTGCTAAGACTCTTGGTTTTAAGTGTGGAGAAGCAGGCACCTTTAGACAGTGAATCAGAGCTGTAAGGAGTAGTAACTAGCTCCGGATTTGTATACCCTTTTACTCTGTGGATGTGCTTGTCTCTCTCCATCAACTCGTAGAGTCTTCAGGAGGTCGGCTGCTGTGGTGGGCACTGTATCTCAGTACCTCAGGTCATCACTGTCTCTTAAAAAATCCAGCCAAGAGCTAGGAAGCAGATAGCAGTTTGTTTGTATGCTTCTGGGCATACAGTGGTTGAGATACCTACTGTTTATTATCATTATTTTAGTAACATATTTAAAATTTAGTTGAATCCTTTTTTTTTTTTTGGTATGTAATACTAGGGGAGAAGGAAAGAGGTAAATACTGCTTTTATCTGTATTTTTAATACTTTTGTTTGTTCCTAATCATGTTATTGCTGACTACCAGTTCAGCAATGCCAGAAAATAAGTTGATTCCCTTTTAAAGTATCTCAGCTGAATCCTTTCCCATTAATTTTTTAAATACTTAGATCATGACATACAAGTATAAGTATGCATGTAGCCTTTAGTATGTAGCTGCTAGCTTCAGGAGATACCCAGACTATAAAAAACAATCAGAGCAAACAGATGTTTGAATTAAAACCCACCAAGAAACAAACACCACCAAAAAAACAAACCCCATAACCCAAACCAAAAACCCAGCTGCTTTTAAAGGACTGTTGCCCTTTTTTTTCAAGGTTGACTGGAGTAAAGTTCTCATACTGAAAATTGTATTAATTTATCTTATCAAATGTTAGTTTGTAAAATAAATGCCTCTGTAGCCAATTACTTTTCTTATTGAAACTGGCTTCTATCTTATGCCATCTTCAAAGGAAGACTGATTTAAAAAGTTCACTTTCAGGCTATGAGACAGGTTTTTCACATGTTTCCTGCATCCCAACGAACATACGTGTTTGTGAGAACGAGCCTGTCTTTGGCAATGAAGCAGAAGAAATGGAAGAGGGAAATCAGGTGCTTTTAAAGTTTTCTTTAGGCTTCTTGGGACTACTTAGACTCCACCACCACCACCACCTGCTGCCCCCATGTCTTTTAACAGAGACATGAAATTAAACTGCTAGATTCTTTTTCCTCTAAGCTTCTGTGTTCTTTTTGCTTGAGGGATTTCAGGTGAGAAATAACTGCACAAAAGCTGGGGAGCTGGGATTGGAGTTTATCCAAGAAGAGTTCTTTGGAGCACAGCCTAAAGGGAGAATCCTGGCCTTTTTATCAAGAACTGGGAGGAGTTAGTGTTTTCCACTTCAGAACAGGGAAAATAGGCTTTGAAGAACTTAAATTAGTCCTCATTCACTCTGTTGTAAGGAGTCATAAGAAGTTGTTTCTGTAGGACAGGAGCACAATTGAAACTGCTCAGCCTCCCTCAGATGTTCTGACTCAGGACTCCCCCTTAATTAAATTCTAGAGGTGTATTTTAAGTGATTTAGGAGCAATTCCAGCCTGAAACTTAAACAAGGAAATTATTGTGAATCTTAATTACAGATACAAATTCACGACTTTTGCAAATAGTCTATTTTGTACCGATTAATACTTTGGTGGAACTTTATCAATGGAAGCAAAACATAAAAGATTAGGAAATACTCAATTTGACTAACATTTAACAGCACTGTTTAGGCAAATTTCTTTTTTGATGTAATGGCTGGAAAATTGATGGAAGCATAGATGCGTTTGTTGATGGTTTGTTCCAGTCTTTGGCTCATTGGCTAGAGGGCCACAGAAATAAAGGCTTTAGTTGTAGATGTCCAGATGCCACATTTTGAAATAAAGGTGGTATGAATTTCCATGTGACGTGCAGATCCCGTGCGTGTTAACTGAGCATTAGCAAGGACGGTGGATATATTCAGTACTTTTGTTCGCAGAAGATTGAGTCCCTAATCTATATTCTTCAGGGATTTCCATTTTGATGTGGTTATTTGCTAGCAATTTCACTGCCTCTTGTTGGGTAAACGTCAGCCTTCAAGGTTTTAATTTCTCCAGAATGAAATCTTGATGTGAGGCACACGATGTCAGGAAGATACGCTCTCATGTGAACTATGGGTGGGTTTTGGTTTTGTAGCTGCAGTTTTTGCTCATCTTTGTACCTATAGCTGCACACTAATAGAATGTGTTGCAGATACTAATGGATGTTTTGATCACAGCCCAGCTTTGCTGGCATTCAGGTACTTTGCTTGTGCAGGTATTAAGATTAGAAGGTTAGTCACTTGCTTAATCAGAAGTCAAGATTATGTTGCAGGGTGAAACGTTATGATTTGTGTTAAGCTGGTAAAACCCATTTTTGTGACGTGTTCCTCTAACTTTAAGGTAAAACCCTCACCCAACTAATAATAAAGTTACAGGAGATTTTATTAGCCCAAATTACACCTGAGAAAGAAATCCCTTGTTCAGTGTGGCTGATTTGTATCACGACATTTTCAAAGTAGTCACATCTGTCAGGTGTTCTTATGCCAGTGGTGAATAATAGCTCTGGGATACCTTTTTGATCTCACGTCAAAATAAAAGAAATTAATGGGTAAGCAGCAATGCAGTTTGAAATGCTGTCAGCCAATCTGTGAGTCACGCATAGTTGAATTTTTGTAATAAAAGACACTGCATGGTATAATAATGTCTAATAACCATAATATTTTGCATTTCAATAACACCTTTCATCCAAGAATCTCTAAGTGCTTTACAAACATAAACTCACAATAAACTCATTAATCCTCACAGTACTCCTGTGAGTTGGTAGGTAAGTATTGCCCTCAGTTAAGATTGAGAAACTGAATCCCATTAAAGCTGACTGAATGGCTGGGTATAAACAGAGCAGGGGTTATCTTGCTCCTACTACCTTCTTCTCGCTATTAAGCCATGACTTGATGTTGTTACGTGGACATAATAACAGTTTATCAAACAGAACTTATCAGTTTGATGGCTGATAAGAAATGTTGGGGTAACATTAGAAGGTTCTCGTTGTGAGAACGACTCAGGAGTGTGGTGGTTGCTCCTGCACTGGAGATACCTTTGGTCACCGAGTGTCAGTGGTGGTTGGTTGTGTTGTCGGATTCAAAAGCGGTTCAGAATACTGCGGTGCCTTTGCACCTCTTTGCATTTCTTTTTGTGCTTATTGTCCAAAACAGACGTTTTTTTCACAAAGCAAAATAATTATAATCCTAATAAGTGTTTCTTTTACGTTATTGGAACTCAGCTGTAATTTCCAAACGTGGGTGGCCACGTGATATCCAAAGTCCAGCTGGTGCAATCATACTTCACACTTAAGTGCGTAATTACACTTCTCCAAATACTTTGTTAATGATTTGGGATTTGTAATAGGGATGCAGGACAACATAACTAGTGAACAGATAAACCGAACAGCATTAAATCCCATATTTAGAACTGGTATTAGTTTAAATCATCTAATATTAATTTGCTTTGGAAATAAAAAACTTTAATTCTAAATATTAATATATGTACAATAGATCCCTCTAGTTGAAAGGCTCCACTTCAGATTCACATTTCTTACTTGATACAGATTATATTTTTGAGGAACACCCCACAGAGAAGCCCTTTGACACCTTTATCCAGATCCTCAGCTGCTGTGCTTTGGTATATTTCTATATACCTCTGTGGAGTTATTTGTATTCTGTTTTCTGGGGCACAGTCTTTGTGTCTTCCCTGTTCCTCTTCCATTTAGCCAGGCTGGCCGTAGCATTTCATCACTTTAAGAAAAATTCATCGTTGATCTCATGATAGGGTGATTAAAATGATCTTATGTGTTATGGAAAGAAATTCCCAGTGCTTTGCTGACAATGTCCTGATATTTTAGACTCTAGCTATCCTTTTTGGTTTTCTCATTCTTTTATACAGCGTATAATAATTATGGCCTTGTATGATAAAAGGATGAATATACTTCCTGTTTGGTTCTTAGAACTCAGAAGACACATGGTATGTGTAAAAGGAAGTACAGGGTTTTATTAATGTCTTTTGAATTTTTTTTTTTTTTTAAGATCTTGTGGCTGCAGTCGATGAAATGTGTGGACCACTGCAGCTGTCGATTCCAAGACTATGGGCTATATTTATATTTCAGCCGAGGAAATATTTCTTTAAAATGAGTGTATGGATAGTTTAAAATGAAATAGTCATTGATGTGAGGGTTGCAGAACTTAAACATGTGAAGAATTTACAGATTTCCGTATGTGAATTAATCCTTGGTAACTGTTCATGTATGTAGAGTTGCACTGCAGCAAATAATGGAAGGTAAATCCAAGACATTTTAGTGTATTTTAGCATGTAAGTCTGTATAGTTGTAATGTTTTGCTTCCTGAAGATTACATTTTATTTACCAGAAAACAGAGTATTAGCTTGTGAAATATTAGGCTGTCACTGCGTTCAAGCTGTATAGAAAATAAGCTCCCTTTTTCTTTTCTAGGGTATATTTCAGAAATCGCTGGGTAAAGACTGTCCACCCAGTTGTGCATCAGTACTGTTTGATTTCAAGCACGCATTCCACCTTTCAGATGCCCCAGAAAGAAGACATTCTTAAGCAACGCGTAGTAGTTGTTACTTTAAATACATCACAGTATCTATGTCAACTGGATCTTGAACCAGGTAAGATAATTTCTAAACAAGAAGTGTCTGTGCTTGAGGATTGCCTTCCTCTTACCAGTATCAGTTCCTTACCCAGTTCTTTGAACTGTTGATGAATATAGGCGATGATCATCTTGAAATGGTTTTCGTATTTTTTTATGAATAGATGTTTATTACAAAGCTGTAATCTGCTGGCATTCAAATTAACCTTTTGCTTATTCTGTTTCTTATTTAAAAAAAAAATTAAATGAAGAAGCAGTACTATGATCTGGTGTTTCTGAGATCCAAGAGGGAAAATTCTGTTTGAGATTCTGACTTTGCATATTATGCTCATTAAGGTCATATTCAGTGGAGCATGTAAGCATAAATACACACAAAGAGCTTTTTTCTTGTTTTGTGAATTGTGTAGCTTTGCAAACAACTCCCACACATGCAAGCCCCATGGTATGTTAATAGGATACTTCTAGAGTTGTTTTCTAAACTGAAATACATTAGACTGTTTTTTTTTGAGGCAGAGGCTGCTTAGGGTTTATTGTTTTCTTGATCTCTAAATGAAATCCATTTGTATTTTGGAGAATGTGGAATTTCCTTGCAGAAGATGTTACGGTTAGGTTTTTTATGGCTACATTTAGGCATTTGTTCCAATAGAGAAAGCTAATATGGAATTTATGGTAAATATTTCCAGGTCTTTATATGGAAGTAACTGCTTTGTTTGGCCATGAGCTGTGTACAGTCATGCCATAGTAATGTGTGTGCAGCTGTATGAAAATAATCTTTTCCAAAGAAATTGCTACATTTTTATGTATGTAATCTTAATTGAATGGTACACAAAGTCCTCCAATAGTTGGTGGTAAACCTTAATGTATATATTTAAATGTATAAAACCACTTCTCTTCTATACCTGTCCTGAATTTACATTTAAGTCTGCTGTGGCCCATGTTTTTTTCAAGTGCATGTTATCCAGTGCATAGATTCCCACCCACACAACCAAACCTTTTGGTCCAATATTATCATGAGATTGAATGTAAATTTTCCTTCAACTTCTGTCCCTTTTTTTCTCCCCAACATTCCTTAAAGCCCATAACCAGCAAAGTGCTCAGGTATGTGTGCAATTTTAATGGGAAATATAGTATATAAAATAGTTAATAGGACTGATGTACATGAGGAAGTCCTTTTTGTTGTTGTTGTTGTCCAAAGCTCTTCAAGCCTCATGGTGATGGAAAGATTTCCAGATTTGAGAAACCTCCCGAGGCAGGTTTGGCAAGAGACAGTTCCTCTTGGTATAAGGAAAGCTCAGATAAGTTTGACTTCACATGTATCAGCAGGAGGCAGATCTGTGGGCTGCTGCTGATGTCACTCGCGGTCAGTTCACCACTGTCGGCCATTTGGGTTTGGAAATTGTTGTGTGGTTTCTAGTAGATGCTAGAAATTAATTTGTGTAAGCTTTACTGAATTTTTTCTGGTTTTGGTTGCTACCAGAATACAGAACTTTCAGTACAATTTCTTGTATTGTTATCACTGTTTATTTTATCATATTTCAAGTTTCATTTATTTGCTGATCTCTCTGTTTCACAGGGTTTTTTACACACATTCTGTTAGATGAAGCTGCTCAAGCTATGGAGTGTGAAACTATTATGCCTCTAGCATTAGCTAATAAAAACACAAGAATTGTCTTGGCTGGGGACCATATGCAAGTAAGAGCTATATAATTTTTTAATGTAAAGTGTGTATATATAATATTTGTATTTACATATTTCGGTTATTTACCTGCTCCAAATTTCTGTGGCATGTGGATACCTCATAATATCTAATGTAGACTCGTAGTATTTCTGCAAAGTGAGAATATGCTGTTGTCCCCATCTTAAGTAAGGGAACCGAGGCAAAAAGCACACGAGTTGTCCAAGGTTACGTAGGAAATCTGTGATAGAACAGACTTGGGCCCGCTCAACCACTGAACTATATACAAATAAAATTTCATTTTGACAAGGGACATGCATAAATTCTACTGGTCATATAGTAGAGGGGGAAGCCAAGGAAAATTCAAGGCATGTTATATGCATAAGATACGGAGTATCAGGGTAGGAGTTTCTTCTGCTTTTTATGACCGGTATTCCTTGTTGCTTTTTGAAAGAATTGAAGAATACAGAGAATGTGTGTGATGATTTAGACAACTTTTCTATTTTTATTAGAAGCTTCATAATCTAGTAAGGATTTGAACAAGTCAGAAATAGGAAACTGAAACTAACCAGTACCTTTATGTCACCGCAAAGCGCCTAGCAATTGCTTGGTTTAAGGAGTTTAGAAGAGTTTCAAGTGCTGGTTATGCATGTAACTTTACAGCCTTGTAGGCATGAGAAAACATGCTTGGACACGTCAACTTTACTTGCTTTGTTGATTTAGGCCAGCTGTTACTTGTTTTTAAGATTTGCCTTTAATTCTCTTGACATTTCACAATAGCACTAGAGCGGATGTTTGCTTTGGTATAGTAATAAATGTAGTGTGGCCACTTACGATTTAATACTACTGGATCACCTCAAGTCAGGCTAACAGTAATCCCAAGGACTGAGATAGTGCTTTTTAAATACAGAACTCAAAAGTTCTTTTTAGGAGATTGGAGTGCTTCCCGTTCAGGCTAGATCTCATCAGCCCAGTGGGATGGCTGGAGTCTTGTCTCAGGCTACACGCGTAAAGAGCTGTTCTATAGCTCAGGTTCTTACAGAAGCTGTTCTATAAGGTATCAAGTATTGACTTTTCTAAAGTTCATATTTATCTGAATTGAAAATAGAACTTAGAATCTGAATCATATTCAGAATGACAAAAGAGGTTGGCTTAATTTCTACATTTTAAAATTTTATTTTAAAAATCTTTTTTCATCCTCTTGGGCTTTATTTTTCCTGCTGTAGTAGATGATGACTTTGTTGGTAAACAAGCCGAGTAGTATTTTGGTGTAACAGTAACTAGGTCACTTGGGTTTCAGTTTTTCCAAGGACTTTCTATTTAACTTTTTTGAATTGTGTTAAAAATTCGTGTATTTTCTGATTTGTACTATTTTTGGTAGTAACTGTAAAGTGATTATCAGAGTAGTGGTGTAATGTCATTCAAAACACAGGTTTGGGAGTGTTTTTTGGTTGTAGTTTTTTGGTCGTTTGTTGGGGTTTTTTGTGTGTTTTGGTTTTTTTTTGTTGTTGTTTTTGTCGAACAGCTCTCTGCTTTGAATTATTCATCTGGGCAAGCCACAAAGAAAAATGCAGGTATAAGGGTTCTTCTCTCCTCTATACATAGTTACTGAATATTTATTGTTCCTTTAAGAGCATACTGGTCTCTTGCCACTTTTGCAGTAGAAATGGGCATTTCTGTGGAATAGCCATGGTATATGTCTTCCAACTATGAATGTACAATAAAAGTAAGGTTTTGTTTTTGTTGTGATGCAAAATACGTATGTTGGGAGCATGACATTCCAAGTCCACATATTTAGTTACATTTTCTTTATATGTGTGTGTCTATTACAGCTCAGTCCTTTTGTCTACAGTGAATTTGCCAGGGAAAGAAACCTTCATGTTTCATTGCTTGATCGGCTCTATGAGCACTACCCTGCAGAATTTCCATGCAGGATCTTGCTGTGTGAGAACTATCGCTCCCATGAAGCTATCATCAAGTAGGTGTGAACTTTTTCACTGTATCATGTGCTGCTTTGACTGGTGTGAGTGAACAAAAACGACTCTTGAGCCAAGCACAGCTGAATGAAGAGAGAAGCACTGTGTGTTTCTGTAATGAAATCGTAGTTGTTTCCAAAGTTAATTAGTACAGTAATTCTTTGTTACTAAGTTGAAATTCAGTGTCCTAGAGCAGATGCCAGGGGTTCAGTTAGTTGTATGACAGACCTCTCCATCAGGTGGGGATGCTTTGGCTGCAAGACTTGCATGCTAAGCCAAAGAAGAGCTAACTTTCCCTTTTTAACTATTATGCAGTACATTATATAGGGTCTGTGTTTGCTTAAACTGTTTCAGAACTTTAGAATTACTAGGGTGGATTATCTTGGAATAGTAAGCTATGTGCAATGTAAGGAATGTGTGGATGTACAGCCACAAACAGAAAAAAAATAGGTCAAGTTTTGGGCATGTTTCTTTTCTGTTGTCTTCTTTTATTACTTCTTGCAAGACGCATTAATCAGTAGGTTTGCATTTTTATGCTATGATAAACTAATGGCTGCTAGTGTAATGAACTCATCCATGAGCTGTGCTGGAAAGAATCAGTGCAATCATGGGGAAAAATGCTAAAGTTTAAATTCTAGCTCAGATATGTACTGAGGAATGTTATGTTGGTATCCCATCATACTAATTAGGTTATCACTGTGTTCAAAGCAAAAGCAGAAGTATTTAAGCGCTCTGGGGAATCAGAAGTGAGAATGTAACATATTTTGTTATACAGCTTGATCTGCCTTCCTTTTACAGACCTTGTAATTATAGACTGAGTGATGCTAAATTTCTTACGCGTTTCTTGAAATTGTAAGTTTGAAATGAGAGAGACTCTCAATAGCAAGAGATCGTTTCTGCTTTTGGTTAGAGATCACTTCCATGAAATTTGCCTCAGAAAAATCATGAAAATTCACTTCAGCAGTTGGAGTTCATACAGTACATTCCTAGAAAGATCCACTGTGTTGAGCACTGAGGTAGGAATTGTAGAAATACCACTGGGGCTACTCATCTGTCTAGTGAAAGTCCAGTGTGCCTAATTGCACTAGAAAGTGTTGCTGTGTGAAGTGGAACCTGCTAAATACTCTGATGGTGGTCTGTTTAGGAGATTGTCTCAAGTCAACTTTTTTGTTAAAAAAAAAAAAAAAAAAGTGGAATTTCCCCTGGTGAATTGGACCATGGCATTTAATACAGAAGTAAGTTTAGGAAGGTGGTTCGTGGTGGGCTCATTGAGCATCCCTACCTAACTGAAGTGGAGACCAAAAGAAATGAAGGAAAGAACAAGCCATTAGTTTAGCCTGACTTTGGAGCAGGGAGTGGAAAAAACAGTAGAAGCGGTGTTTTATTGTTTAATGAGAACTTAGTACTAAGAGTTAATTTGCGGAAGAAATTTTTAGTTTTGCTCATTGGCAGCTGTGGAGTGCTGCAACTCAATCCACAGAAAAGATGGGTATTCTTCAGGACTGTTGGGTGTAAGCCAGTTCTGGTCAATAGTGGGCTGCAGTTTGATGGTGATTTGGTAGCAGACTGGTTTCTTTAGCTTCTCCATGACCAGTTGTTTACATCTTCAGCTACAATAGTTGTAAGCTGGGAAGAACTAGGTGGGCGCATGCCTGCACGGTCTCCCGCTTTTGCGGTCTTCATGTCAGGCTGTATTCGTGTGAATGCATTCACAGAGTTGGACCTGAGGAACACTGAGGTCAGAAGCTAAGCATTCAAAAGTTAGATTATATCAGAATTCACTAATTAGTGAAAACCAGTACATTGGTTTAGTGCTATTGTGCATGCAAATAGTATACAGTACTTACAGTACTACCAATAGTAATCTGCAGTCTCTGCTTGCTGGTTTTTGTCTCGTTTGATTCAGTTTGCCTTCTTCCCTCCTACTTCTCACCGTGAAAGCAATCCTTGCCTCATGTCTTTTTCATTTCAAGCCAGCTTCTGTAATGCCTGCTGCCAGCAGAGCAAGTATGTTCTCATCGTGTTTCTGATGACTAGCAACACAGATTGGGCAAGAGTAGAAGTGACAGAGGAAAAGCTGGCTTGAAAGCTGAACGCTTGGCCTGCCTTGTGCTCAGGAGGCATGAAATCTTTAGTAAATTGATCTTCCAAGTTCAATGGCTCTTAAATGACGTAAGCAGGCTCATTGTCCAGCCAGCCTGAGGAATAACCAGCGCCAGACAGCAAGTGTTCCTTATGCCCAGCTTCAAGTCTCCAGGACTTCTGAGCGAAACATTAGTGAGAACGTTAGTAACTTTGAGCTTTAGATAAGAAGAAAAGACTGCCTTTGTAGACAAAGTGTTGAAAACCCATATTTTAGTGCCTTCTGCTTGTCTGCAGTATGGAAATAGCAGTTCAGAGAAATCACTTGAACATGCTGAGTAGTAATCAGTGGTTCAATGTTCCTTATGAAGTATTTTGTGATTGCATATTTTATCAGTGAGATTTGCATATTTTATCAGTGAGCTCATTTGTAGACTCCACATTTTATTCTGTTTTGCCTTGTTACAGTTATACGTCCGAACTTTTCTATGAAGGTAAATTGATGGCAAGTGGAAAGCAGCCAGCACACAAAGATTTCTACCCTTTGACTTTCTTCACAGCACGTGGAGAAGATGTGCAAGAAAAAAATAGTACAGCTTTTTACAATAATGCAGAGGTAACTCTTCTTTGGCTTTATTCTTGATGGTTTTCTTTCTTGGGGGAGCTGCACTCCCCCCAAATTTATTGGTTTATGCTCAGTGTAGGTGGAAGACTTAACCTGTCCTCTACTAGGGAGGGGAACATGGACTTTGCTAAACATGAAGTAGTGAATATTGCAATTGTAGTAAACATTTCCACTAATTTATTTTATTTTTTTCTTTGCAAATTATATGCTGCATATAGTTCTCTTGGGCTCATTCTTCAGGTTGTCTTTCTGATCGTTTTTGTGACATTCTGATGGATGTATCTTAGCAACTGAGAGTAACCGCAATTTGAAGTAAAACTTAGATTTCTTTGACTGTTGTAGAAATGTTCCCACTCAGTCCTCTGGAGTAACATTTCATATTTGCTGTAATATGTTTAGGATCAGTGTCTAACTGCTCATGTGCAGATGAGATTTTTTTTTTTTGTAGGTGACAGCTTAAGCTTGTTCTCAATGTTTGTTTCACATAGGTTTATTTGTATTCTTCAAAAATTTCTTTCATTCTCATTCCTTCCCTTGAGTTAAACCCCCCCCTCCACCCCAAACCAAACAGAAACACACACCCCGACGCCCCTGTCCACACCCCACACTCCCCCCCATCCCAGCTTGGTAATACGTTTTATAGCAGAAGATGCCTTTTTCCAGTTACCTTGAGTTAGGGGAGGGTTGACCCAACTCCCCCCCTTTTTTTTTTTTTTTTTCACCCCACCGAAAAGTTGCCTTAAGAAATATCCTTGACATTTAAAGAAAAACAAAGACATAGCACTCATTAATGTTGTTTTTTTTTTTTAAACTTAGAGGAATTTTAACTGAAGTTAAGGTGCAGTTCACCAGCAATATTTATTATGAAGCACTGCAGAGCTGTCTGTTTCCCCTTGTTGATTTGTGCTGTTCATCTGGTGCAGTTTTTAACCTTTTTGTTGTTATGCTGCACTTGCTATGCATTCTTTGATATATTAAAAGATCTACTTAAGTTAGCAGATCCAATGACTCCTGGACACATGACTGAAAAAAAAACTGAAGGCACCTGACTACTTTCATTAATCTACTTGAATTGCTTTGCCATTTAAAAAAAGTTGTATAAACCTAAAAATATCTTCAGTGGCCAAGTAACTGTCTAAAAACTGTGAGTCATTAGTAGCTACAGGCAGAAATGAAGGACAACAGCTGCTTAAATACCAACATGAAAAACTGAAATTCAGATGATGAGGGAGATTTTTGCTTTTGACCCTTAATGGACTTTTGCATTGGGGCATCTTATGGTTCATTGGTGCCTGTATTAATCTGGAAAATACACTTTCCATTTTTGGCTTTAATTCTAAAACTTCCCTGTATGGTGTTAATTCTAAATACATATCCAGAAGCTATATGCTTTCAGAGAAGCTTGCCGAAATACCTGCAAAAGATCTTTGTTTGTGCTTTGGTTTTCATAGACAGCAAAATTTTTTCCAATATCCTTTGTCAGTAGAACTAGCTTTTAAATACAAGAATTTATGTTGCAAAATGTTATATTCAGGACTTGCTCAGAAACAGCCACCTGTTTTCAATACTGTCTGAAAATGTGAAACTATAAAAAAGAAACTATTTGTGACTTTTTAAGGATTAATAGATTTTTTCTTTATTTGTTTCCTCCTGATTTTTTTTAAATTGTTAAGCTTTTCAATACACCGTTCCAGTTCAGATACATTTTTAAAAAATATACACTTAAATGAGGATGTCTGTCATGTAAGTAGATCTTAGATGCTAAGAAGTCAGCATAAACCAACACTCTTAGCAGTTAGGAACTACTGTGCTTTATACTATTGTACATACCCATTGTGATTTGTATCGCTCCTCACGTTCCTGAAATGTCCATAAAAGTCCCTAGAATTCCCGCTTACCGATTCAAGAAAAGAGATGCTATAAAAGTTGGAAGCAATCCCTTTATTTTTAACACCCCCTTTCTGCAGCCACAGGTAACAGGATGAGTAGGGAAGAGAAGAAAGGTAGGAATGCTTGAGCTTCTTGTCGGAAAGACTATCTGCCTGCGTTCCATTAAGAGGCTGAGCTTGCATTTGTGATGCTGTAGAAAATTGCGTTCATAAATTAACATGCTTTATTTAGATGTAAAAATATTTATTAAATCACATATTCACATTTTTTGAATGACATAGTGAATTTAAATTTATAAAAAAAAAAAAAAAAAAAAAAGGAACCACAAACCTTTTCTGAATTTATTCAGAAATACCTTCTGTAGTGCAGTATCTGTTTGGTGTGTTGAAACAGAAGCTGCTGTGCCTGGTGCTTTTTTGGCAGGAGGTTACTTTGAGCCTGTCTCCTCACAGGAGGAGGTTTTCGGTTTTTATTACTCATTAGTCCTCTCAGGTGGCATGCTTAATAGTATTTTATAGAGATGAGCTAGCAGTTGATGGATAATCTGAAACTCCTGATGGTATCCTTTGGAATGGGAAGTGATTCTGCTCTGGTGTCTAGAGTCATCAAATTCTAATATGACATATATAAAATCCAGAATAAAAATAAAATAATCCTATTTAGGCAGTATATTTACTTACGGAAATTAAATAAACCAGGGTAAGAAATGTCCTACTGCACTTGACATTTTCATAAGAGCATAAGCATGAAAATTAAGGTTATTGATATAATTTCCCTGCTTGTACTTTAAAGGTGACGTTTTTATGAGCGAAGTTTTATATTAAGGTTGAAAAAAGGTACTGTATAGTAAATACATTGTTTTAATACATGATATTTTAGAGTATCACTATGAAATGCAGGAGTATTATTGCTTGTTCAGTAAGACTATGTAATAATCTGTCACGTAAATGTTTTGGAGCTTTAAAATTCAAATTCTCTTATCAAAGAATGATCTTCAGTGGAGCATACTTAAATTTTGACTTTCTTTTAAGGTGTTTGAGGTAGTAGAGCGTGTTGAAGAATTAAGAAGAAAATGGCCTGTTGCCTGGGGCAAATTGGATGATGGTAGTATAGGTGTCGTAACACCTTATGCTGATCAAGTGTTCAGAATTCGGGCTGAACTTCGGAAAAAAAGATTGTCTGATGTCAGTGTAGAGAGAGTGCTAAACGTTCAGGGTAAGTAATAGTTATATGTCTCAAAGATATGCTAAGGAAGTGAAAAATGTGACTGGTGAGTTAAGTAAGACTTACTAAAATAATCTTAAAACGATTGGAACAAAAGGAGAGCTGTGATGTAGCCCATAAAAAATGAGGTGTCAAAATCAAATTGGCTAGTATGCTGTTTGTATGTTACTCCAACATTGAATACCAAAGCAATTAATTTATTTATCTTTTTTTAAAAATTAAGTTCAAGCTTACTTAAAAAATAAATTGATTTAATGAAAAATTGAAAATGTGAAACTGCTGGATTTTTATGATAAGAGTTCCAAGTCAACATGTAACAAGGCTTTATCCTCGAAATGTTTTGCTGATTTTTGCATTTGTGGAATAGACTGTAAAAAGGAATCCATGAATTTAGGTATGTGATCCTGGAATCACATTGATAACAAGAATTTTGTGTAGGTGTAGCCTGTTGCTAGGTTGCAGTTTTAGTCAGTAATAAACAAAGGAAGATAATAAAGTAGCTGAGTGACAGTGAGTGGTGTGTTCTATCATGGTAGGTACTTGTATATTTGGGAAATTTTGAAATATGAAACAAGAATGTCCAGATAGGAAACAAGAATGTCCAGAACTTTTTATTTTAAGGTAGAATAAATAAATCCATCCAAGGTCGGTTATCGGCTGACTGGCAACATTGTAAAGATAGCTAGCATTCCAGAAAGTTCTGGAGTGATTAATATCAAGATGAAAAATAAGTTTTTTAAAGAGAAAATATTCTTGTAATAGAATGTGCTATTTATAGTGCATCTTTTAAAATTTTTAAATCTTATTATTCTTGCATAAAGCTATTCATGTGAAGGGTAGCTTCTTCAGAATATCTAGGTGTGAAATCTGGCTGGCAAGTGCAGTGGTCTGATGGTGTTACCGGCAGAAATAGCTACAATTATCTCAGACCTTTGTTTTTTGTTTCGTTTTAGGAAAACAGTTTAGAGTTTTGTTTCTCAGCACAGTACGAACACGGCACACGTGCAAACATAAGCAAACACCAATTAAAAGGAAAGAGCAGTTACTGGAGGATTCAACAGAAGACTTGGATTATGGGTTCCTGTCTAATTACAAACTGCTGAACACTGCCATTACGAGAGCACAGTCCTTGGTAGCTGTGGTGGGAGACCCTATTGCTTTATGTTCCATTGGAAGATGCAGGTACTTAATATATGTTCCTTAGTTAATCAAGGCTAAGGATAATAGAAAATGTGTTTATCTGTGACTGATGGATTTAATAAAAAAGATGGATTTTCTTTTAGGTGCCAAATAAGACACAACATATTTATAATGAAATTAAAATTCTTCACGTATATACCCATACACATACCATGAAGACGGTGAAGCCTTAGTTGTGTTCCCCACTCTTGCAGAGGCTTGAATCTTGCAGGTGTGATTTCAGCTTGCCCAAAGCGTGCTGCTGGAGCTCGCCCCTCGGGCAGAGCAGGCAGGGGTAGCCCTGCGCAGGCTGAGGAGCGTCGGTGTAGGCCACGGTAGCTCCTGCGATGCCATCTGCCAGGTCACCGTGGAGCTGGAAGCATGCAGTTGTGCAAGGGCCACCCCGTCCCCCGATTAGTGAGTCTTGCTCACAGGGAAGAGAGGGGACATTTTGTTTTCAATGATAGTGAAGAAACCCACTACAGACGAGAGGCAGAGCGTTTTAGTGTCCTCTGTGGGTGGACGAGTCTGGCTTTTTTTGTTGCTTTTTTGGTTTTGGTTTGTTCTGGTTTTACCTTCTTATCCAGAGTCACCATGTACAACAGCCTACAGAGAAAAAGTGTGAGATACCCACCACCTGGTCGTTGATAAACTGCCTTTTAATGTATTTATAGTTGCTCTAGTTTTTACTTGACAGTAACAATTGAAGAAGCTTAATTTTATTTTCTAGTGGGGTTGCTAATATACCTGTTATAATTTTATTATTTTATCTATAAATAAAAGTAATATATAATTTGAAATTAAAAATTGTGTTGTAATGTAGTATTGTAAAGTTGAATATTATGGCAGTTGTATGAGGGTAGAAGACTTGAAAAGCATTATTTGCGTTTTTACGTGTCTTCATGATATTAGGAAAAAACTCATTAAGATTTGAGTGAATTTACTTTTTATAGACCTAAATGAAGAAATGTGAAAAATGCTAAGAGATGTAAACACTGATGTTAAGGATACCAAGTTGTTGGTCTTCAAAGGTTTCTTCTTTGATGGAAGAGCTGCAATTTTGAGATGATCAGAGATAAACCCTGAGGCTTATTTCTCAAAGAGAAGAAATGCTGCACTGACTACATTATTAAAATAAAGCTAAAAATATGTGTTAGTTGTTTTATCTATGTTGTGTTCTACTTTCCTGAGCAGTATTCATCTACTGTATTGAAAATGGATGTGGTTTTCAAAGATTAGGATTGAAAACCCAAATGGAAACCAGACCTTTGTTTACTGCCTGTATGAAATGTAACCTGAATTCAACCGCATACCTGCTGGGGACGTCACGAGCAACCAAACATTAACACAGTGATTGGCTCTAAACAGCTAGTAACTTCTTAGTAAAGGAGAAGTAATGGCTGTGGTTTTGTTTTACTTTTCCCATTACCTGCCTGGTTATTTAGACACAATGTGGTTTATGTAACTGATGAGAAGGAGCTCTGTGCCTCCCGAGCGCTTGATCCACAAATGAGTGTCTGTTACAGTCTGCTGGCAACAGTCTCTGGTCCATCAGGTTATGCTGCAGAGATTCCTGACGTAGCTGTAGAGGTTGCCGTGCTGTGCTGACGGAGGTTTCTCTTAGCACTTACTCAGAAATTACTCTTGAGTTGATAAATTCTGCTTCTTTTTCCTACGTTGGGGTTCAGGATGTGCGGTGTTGCCTAAGTCAGAGAGTTAGTTAATCCCTAGTTAGTCTAGCTAGGACCTAGGACCATTATTGGTTCTCATTTAGACAAATGGGTCTAAATACAGCTTTTGTTGGAGAACGATCACGCATCTTACTCTGAATCCAATGGGGAAGATAACCTCTTGAATTTTGAGTGTTGAGTCTTTAAATTAGATACTCAAAGGGGACACAGTTTTCAAATGTGGGGGCTCAGCGGTTTCTCCAAGTATGGCTCCTTCAAAATATCTGAAATAGGGCATGCAAAAACTTATTAAAATCAAAGTATAGGCTATCAGCATGGTACATAAGTTAGTCTTGGCAGTTAGGGATTGAGTTTGCCTTTCGAAGAAAGCAGCTGTTTATGTATGTATAGCTGCTCAAAATTATAAACACAGAAGATAATTAAGAAACAAGGAGCAGCGGAGCTTTATTAAGATGTATCTCAAGCTTTCGCTTTAATACACCATTGTCTTGTTTCACTGAATAATTGAACATTCACCCTTTGAAATAGTGCTGGAGGGGCTCAGGCATGCTGCTGGAAAGATGGTTCTTTTTTAGTACAACAGGAGTACAGAAGTCTGAAAGAAGTGACATTTCATTAGGAAAAACAGACCTCAAAAAAGTTTAGAGAGTACTTGAATTTTATAAATATTCTAATACCTGTCAAAATGAGTCAAGACTCTGTAATGATAGTTGTAGAGAGCTTTGTGAAGTATGCCCAGGGTAATCATTACATTTCTGTGTGTTACAATCGGACTAGACAGGGCTGTTTTGGCAGACACTCACTTTAAACTCCAGAGCACACTGTAAAACAGAGGCAGCGGTATTTTATTCTCTGTTCTTACACCCCAGTACAAGTGTTCCATGTGTAGAGAGACTGCTTGGGGCATTTTAAGCAAAAGTGGATAGGTCTCAGTGGATTTGTGGTACTTGGCAGTAGGTTTGGTGACTGAATTGATTAATCAGAGGGAGTTCCATCATTAAAGCATCCCAGTGATATATTTCATTTTGGTTTTTAATCCTTGCTTAAAACCTTGCAAGATACATTTGCCTTACAGGGAAATGCAGAAAAAGGGCCATCTTGTATTCTGAATTTTAAAAGAGCATTTCTTCCCTCTATAAAATCACAACAGAAGATGGGCTTTTAGGGAAAAGTATTTTGAATTCTTAAATACATCAGTAACACTACAGTATTCTTGCAGGAGAGGCACTTACTCATTTCCACAAAGCCAGGTACTCAGCAAATGTGACACTGCTGTTAAAATTAGCATGTAGCAATCTCATTTTACAGGTTTTGGGGAAATAACAGTACTTGCTTATAGGCCAGACCTTATTACTGAGGGGTGAACTAGAGTGAGTTATAGTCAAGCCCACCTTTAAGATCATTGTCTTTAATACTCTCTTAAAATAATTTACATTTACTCTTGATATTTTGAAAGAGAACAACTCGATCAGGTGTTTCGTTGTTTGTTTTTTTTTTTTTAAGTGGCATCTTCAGATGTTATTTAAATAGCTTTTAAGCTTAAGTAACTTCACCCAAAAAGTCCCTTGAGGTTAAAAAAATAAATAAATTATAAGTCTAAAATTTTTGTGTAGATCTGGCTGCAGATGTTGAAAATGTAAAAGCTTTTTTTTTGTAAGCAATAGAAAGACACGTCATGAGAAAGCAGAAGATGGGTAGGAATTCTATTCTATTACATGGTTTAAATAACTCCTCCACCCTCCAAAATGTTGGATATAGAATTTTTATAGAGGTCACGTGTCATCTGATGGTTGTCCTTCTGGCTTGACACACCTTCTATGTTTTATAGGAGTATCTAACACACAGTGAATAGGTGGTTTTGGTTTCCACCAGAGGATCTCAACGGCCCTCTAGATAGATACTCCTGACATTTTCATGTGACTCTGAAGTGTTTCCCAAGAGTAGTTTTGAGGGTATATCTTGACTTTGGTATTTGTGACATTGGAATTGAATGATCTATTTAAATTCATAGAATCTTTTGGGCATGTTCTGGGACTGAGAATCTATATAATCCCTGTGACTGTTTGAGCTTTATTAAATTCCATAAATCACATGCTTTCCAGAATTCTAAGCATTGTACTCACTGTGTTTTATTTTCTAGGAAAAAATTCCAAGTTAGACCTGTCTGTGACAATATTTAAATGTGATATACACACGGTATTTAAATGTGATACACAGTGCTGTGATCTGATATGTGTGGACAGACCCATATGTCCATTTTAAGTGACTGGGGAGCTTTGCATTATGCTGTGGGGTTCAGATGTGTGGATCAGGTTGCAGGATGGATGGCTTGGTGTGTAAAATGAGCGTACATGAAAAATAAAAATGCCACACAGTTATATTAAATCTGTTTTAATTTTAACAACAGCCATTGAGTCTTACTCCTTTTTATTGTTTCTAAAAATTGTTTCCATAGGAAATTTTGGGAAAGGTTTATTGCCCTATGTCACGAGAATGAAAGTCTCCATGGTATCACATTTGAACAGATCAAAGCTCAGCTGGAAGCTTTGGAGTTAAAGAAAACTTATGTGTTGAACCCACTGGCTCCAGAGTTTATCCCCCGAGCTCTTCGGCACCAACATTCAGCGAATGCCACCAAACAGCAGCAGTCGCCACCAAAGGTAAGTTTTTACTGATGATTAATTTTGTCAGGAGGTGGAAGCGAATGTAGAAATGCCTTTTGAGAAATGATATAAAAGGTTTATGGAACAAGTTGTTTGTTTTAAAATGGCATCAATGCAGTCAGCTATGAATGCAAATTCCAGAGGGATCCTCAGCATTTTCAGGTGAAAGCTCTAGGCTTGTATTATAATACAGTATTTAGCAACAGAGCTCGGGGTTGTCCAAGCCTTGTTTCCTTACTAAAAGATAAACCTTGGGTCACTGTTCATTGACTGTGTTGCACTGACTCTGATGAATTTCAGCCATGGATCTTGGCCTCAGTATTTAGATAAGGCAAATGAAAGCCTCTGAACAAGAGGCAATCCCTATCCCAGGCAGCTTGTGCTCTGACTGTACCCCAAAAAACAACAGCTTGATGTAGCAGTGGCAAGGAGTACAAGAAAGCAACAAAATAATAGCTATTTGGTTTGATCTAAAAATCACATTTAAAATTCAGGGGTTTCTGTTATGTAAGATAGTTGTGTGATTTAATTAATAACACTTTATAAACAAGTGTATCACCTAGATTAGCTCACTGATAATGTCCTTCAGAAGACCAGATTTCATTAGCATCAAGAGAGCAGAGAGATGAAATTGTCACTCAGTGGTAATTTTACTAGTTGTTTTTATAAAGGTAGGTAAAGAAGTGATGCAAATACATTGCTTCCTTAAGGTGATAGAGAATAACACTAAATTTTGGAGCTTTTGGGGGAGGCAATATATTAGTAATTAATTCAGTTTTCATAGTTCTTTGTAGTTTATATCAAAACCATTTGAGTTATAATTTAATTAAATTGTGTTTAGAGATGCAAATAAAATGCAGGTTTCAGCTTTGTGGTGAATTCTGTTGTAGAAGAAGGAAGAAACCTGCATGTTTTCCATAGCTTTGCATTTTTGTTGCTGGCTTTATCATTTAAATGAAATTTTTACGACAGGCTTTTTAACAGTACAAAGAGGAAAGCCTTCCCTTTGGCAGTCCTTCCCAAAAGAGTTTGTAAGTGAGAACATTTGGTTTCTTCATCAAGATTGCATTACTTTCTGAAACAAACACCAGATTTCTAAAGCATCTAGTCATGTGTCAAAACACTAGGCGTACAGAAAACTGTGAATTAAAAAATTATTGTCTTTAAAAATCATTGCCACACTCTGATTTTTCATGAGTGCTTTGGTTCGGAACACATTTTCTTTAATAATAGAACATCACTCTCCATACATTTTGTTTCCTAAAACGAAAGAAGAGTGTTTGAAAATGCAGGTATAGTACATTTAAAAAAAAAAAAAAAAAAAAAAGAAAGGTGAGGGAAGTCAGTCTTGTGACTAGACCGTTCTGTTTATTTTTCTTCCAGTTTGTTAGTAAACTGCAGAAATCAGAAGAGACACTTTCAAACTGCCAGCACTGTCTTTTCAGCTTAAGATCTGAAGTGTTTTAACCACCTAGATCATAATTGTAATAAGTCTCTTCCCTCTGAATACAGTTGACAGCTAGCATGTGCAGGAACAGAAGTAAAGCAAGCAGGTAATACTGCAACACACACAGAAGATGGCTGTGATAAGCGATACATTTCCCTTTGCTCAAGCCTTAAAAGCAGATGGTTAACTCTGCTTATTTTAGACCTCCTAAGTACAATATTTAACATTAAAAGATGAAAGATTAAAAGCCTAGTGTTGGTGTATTCTGTAGCGAAAAAGTGAGAACAGCATTTTGTGGAGAGTTTATGGACATCTGTGCAGTTCAGGGCTTGTTTTTCACATGCTGTGAAAAGTGATTTTGTAAAACTGGCGCCGCCTTATTCAGCAGAATTGCTCTTGGATTTATGTAAGGACATTAAAAACCTCTTTACTGTTTATTTTTTAAAGAAGAGGAGAAGTTTCAGCCCTGTGTCTCTGAGAAGCAAATAACTAATGTGGAACTGGCTAGCAGGTGGGCTGCTGTGCTTCGTGGCAGCCCTGACTGGGGGGGCATCTGCCTTTACCTGGTTCGGGGGGGGTTGGCTGGGGGTGGTGGCAGTGTGGAAGGAGCAGCAGAGCTGGATGGGCACAGCCGTTATTAAAGGTGATGATGTGGAAACAGAAAGTTTCAGAACTCGGAGCTTCCCGCAGGGTAGTTAACATACAGTAAATTAGGCTCTGAATTTTACAGCTCTGCCTACCTCCCGCTCGCTGCCTGTGCTCCAGCTTTTTGGCCTGGATTCAGGCACTTAATCAGGATGCATTGTCATCCTGGACGTTTTATACAGGCGGTGAGGACCACAGGTCTGATTAACTCTCTGGAGAATACTCTCCTCTCCTGCCAGTTGACTAAAGGAGGATCCTAGGAGTGACGAGGCTGCTAACTGCTTAAGTCACCTGAATCTCGGTCTGAATTGCCTCCAAGTGCCTTTATGTAATGTGGATTTTTATACTCTGAAGGTGGAGCAGGTTTTTAGAGGAAACTGAGTGTAGCTGTGCTCCAGTGCTCTCAACCGCCATCAGGTAAAATGTAGGTTTAGGTGGTTTTTAGATGGGTGGGGAGACAAACCTTGTTGTGGAAATCTTTGAGAAATTATAACAGTTAATGTAATAATAGACTATTAGAAAGTGATTACACTATCAAAACCATTAAAAGAAAAAGACAGAAGGAAGCCAGTGCCTCCCTTCCCCGACTCACACATGGCCGCAGTTGGTATATATTTACCGGTCTGATACCATTACATGCTAAATGTTCAACAGCACAGCTATTCTTATGAATTTATGTCATTATTTGCTATTTCAGTTTTAAAAATATGGCACCTATAAAATACAAGTCTGGTAGGTAAAAACAGAGATTTGTTAGACTTCTGCACATGGCTTGACGCTAACTGACAGCATAAGAGATACAGAAATACCTTGTGCAAATCATGAGTGATTAAGGCATGTAGCTGCTCTACAGTTTTAGAGTGAATCTTCTCTTTAGTGAATAAACAGGTTTCTTTTGTTTAAATACTGCAATGAAAAGCAAGTATTATTTTATTTTTCAATAATTTATTTTTAAAATGAGAGCAAAATGCAGAGACCAGTTCTTTAATCTGGTTTATGCATGAGTCAACATTGTCAAACAACCTGTCTCTGTACCCTGACTAATTTGCTCAGACTGCTGGAAAACTGCCTAGACTTATCTCCTGGGCAAAAAAAGTTTTGCAGCATCAAAGAGTCTTAAGATTTATTTTAAATTTGTGAAAGTACTTAGGTCCAGATTAAGTAAGGTATTCATTCCTATCCTGCAAAAGACTGTAGAGCATACTAGCATTTGAATATGTGCTCACAGTTTATGCATATTAACTAATTAGTTGATGCTGTAAGCTCATGAGCATGTAGGAGGGATAACTCAGTTCTGTTAATCTCCTTTTCTAACGTACAATTCACCAAGGAAAGACAGTTTCCCCCGGATATTCTGGTTTTTGACTCTGCTATACCATACTTTTTGGGGAGCAGTCCAGAAGCAGATACAGGAGGTGGGGTAGGCAGGCAATGTCTAATGAGGCAGGGTGAGTAATTGAGTAAAACTAGCGACAGCTGCTTCGTCTCCAAGGTTCTTGAGCTGAAACCTGGAGAAGAAAATGGATCATGCTTCCACTAAGAGCTGCTATGGAAGAGGAATACTGAGGGCTGTGTTATACTGGGTGGTGCTTCTTAAAGAAATGAGGCAGCAGGAAATAAAACGGTGAGAAAGGAAACTCAGAGCAGCTTGCTGTAACTGTCCTTGCATCTGAAAACACCTTGGGAGAGAGTATTCCCAGAGGGACGGTAAGGACCCCCTGGTTAATTGAATTAGTGGTATTTAATGCCCAACTTTGTGAATTCATAGTCAGGTAATGGAAGCAAACGGCAGAATGCATAAGAATAAAATGTTGCGCTAACATCTTTCAAACTTTATTTTGTATTTAATTACAATGTTCACTTGAAATAAAAAGCTTTGGTTTATATAAGAATGCAAAACAAAGCTGTTATTGTTTTTTCTGTTTAAAGGGCAAGGTCCATCATCATAATCAGAATGACCATTTCCCACCTGATGGAATTGGTAAGTGTCTCTGCAGTTACTGAAGAATTCCTCCGACCTCATGCTGATTTGGCTCCAGTGAGGTTGATAATAATTTCACATAAATTGAGTACTTGGTCTCTTCTCTATTTGAAAGCCATTTACTACTTGTGTGCATTTGGGAAATGTATTATAGGCTGTTAAATGGACATCAGGTATTTCCAAGGCTGTCCCTTTATAGGTGTTGTGCAGAGCCTTAACACAGCATAGTTGTTGGCTGCTTAAAACCGACTGTGTTTGAAATTCATAATGTAAAATACTGTACCAGTGTATTTGCACTAAAAGAGCTAGGATATTGTGTTGTATGCACTGTTTAATGATGTACTTTGAACTTAAATTGTGCTGTCATATACCCAGATGTTACTGATCATACTTTTGCAAGGTAGTATGTAACAGCTTAATAATTTTATTATTAATTTGAAAAAGCAATAATGTAAAGCTTGTCTTCCCTAATGACAGGAGGATTATTTTAGTTTTTGATGCAGTGTTTAACAGCCAGTCTGACTGTCAACATATTTAATTGGTTGGGGACATTCTTTCATTAATGCAGTTACCAGCTACCTGTTTCTCTGCATCTCAACTCATATTTTCTGGCTCTTCAAATTTTTGAAATGGGATACAGGATTCGATTAATGATTTCTGTAGGTATAGTGTTAGAGAGTTGCACACATACTTTATAAAGATAGAAGCTATTAGGATGAAAAAAAGGAAGAAGTAGTCTTCATATTCCTTTTGAGTGTGATACTTTTTTTTTATGTATGTATGTATATATCTTTTTTTTCTTTCTTTCTTTTCAGTTCAGCCCAATCCTTCTGTTCTAATTGGAAATCCTATCCGAGCATATACTCCTCCCCCTCCTCCTCTGGGACCTCACCCCAATCTGGGGAAATCTCCAAGTCCTGTTCAAAGGATAGATCCACACACTGGGACAAGTATTCTCTATGTACCTGCTGTCTATGGAGGAAATATGGTCATGTCTGTGCCTTTGCCTGTAAGAATTCATTGTTTGTTTTTTTTTCTCCTCCCCTCAATTATTGTACATACAAAAATAAAGAGCAAAATCAGTTAGTGAATATTTTGCAAGTCTTTTTCAGTATTTTACTTAAATATGTCCTCTTTAGGAGAGGCTGTGCAGAGAACCATCAGAAAATGAGGTCTTAAAACTATTGCTCCCACAAATAACTCGAGGCAGCCTAAAAGCAATTTCATGTTCATGTAACTTGGTGTATTTTCTCAGCTTTAGGTTTAGGCACACCAGTGGAATCTGTCTCATCTGACTTGAGATACCTGCATCTGAATTAATTGCCTATTTCAGTTCTTAATCATTGGAGAGACACAGGTGATTCAGATGGAGCTTGTTTCTCTTTATTGGCTTCATGCAGTTTAAATTACCAGCTTTGGATGTCTGCGGTGCAAGGTTTCTGAAGTGAAGTGATAAGAAAAATAAGCATAATGGGATATTTTCCCCTTCCAGAACCTCATTGTGAACCAGTTTGTTCTCCAATCCATTTCCTTAATGGCATTTGAGAACACGATGAAGATCCCTAATCAGGTCTTTTAGGCTACATTAACGTATAGAATTTTGCATTACAAATAAACCTATCCCACCAAAATTCACGCAAATTAAAGAAGCAGTCTCTGCATTATTTCTAACCTTCACAGTCATGTATTCCAGGAGGAAAACAGGGAGGAAAGAACAAAAGCTGCACATGTGATGCTGCGGAGTGACATGTATGTCTTGTACACAGCTCCTGAAGACTGTGGGAAGGACATGGACATTAATTCCATTCATAGTGCTAAATGTTGGCACACAGTTAATTTGTTTTTTAATAATTATGAGTCCTCTATTGTAATTTAGGTTATTGATGCTGTATAGGGGACTTGCTGTAGGAACTCTAGTTTCAGTTGTATGTCTTAGACCAGTCGGCATCTATAGATTGGTTTTCGCTGCTGGGTCAAGAATTTTCCCTTTTCCTAGCTTACTAGAAATCCTCATTTGATGGATAGTTTTAAATGCAGTGAGGAGGCCGGCAGCTGCATCTCTGTCATGTTTGCTCACATTATATTAATATCAAGTAAAAGTAATTTAAAAAGTTCTGTCTTATTGTTCCAAGGTTAATGTATTTTTATGTATTTCCAGACAAAAGAAATATATTTTTTAAAAAAAAGTATTTTTGAGCTCACCTTCCCTGAGGATGGATTTTTAAATTATTAAGTGGGGGGGCTGAGGTTTTAATGAGACATCTACTTTTGAAAAGAAGCTTGTTGGAGATGATTTGAGATTGTACAGATGCAGTAGTAGCCTAAAGCTAAAGTTCAAAGTGCACATTTCAAGGGCAAACACTAATTTAAAAAAAGAATTGCATGAAAGTTGTTTCTCTTAAACCAGGTAGGGACTGATGTAAAATGTGGTTATGTTCATGTAAGATAAAATGATCTCTTTGCTTTGTTTAAGGCAGTTTCCATATCCAAGGTAAAAACATGAGGAGGTTGTCTGCTGTCATCAGTAAAGGATGCTTTGTCAGCCTGAGTGTTGATGATTACTTCCCCTGCACTCTCCTCTTATGCAAAAGTTTCCTTCTTTTAATAAATTCCCTACAGGGCAAAATGGAACGAATTTGATCCAGAGCTGTCTTCCTTTGCATTCCTTTTAAGAGTAAAATTTAAAATGTTGTAAAAACTCCTGACTCTGACGTGCTTTCAGGAGGTGGATTTTACTTCCAATATTTAGGAAGATGATCTGTAACACCTGTGCCATGTAGCACAGGCACTTGGGAGCAGCCCTGCCATTCTTAACATACCGAGAGACCCTTGATTTTACCAGTAGTCCTGTTACTTCACCGAGCGTCTCATGGGTGCAGAGGTACGATACACCCGCTCCTGTTACGAGATTACAGCACTGAGTGGTAAAAGGACCATAAAAGACCTCAGGTTAGAGGCTCTCTCCACCCCACCCCACCCCCCCCCGAGACATAGCCTAATGTCTCTTAATTACCAGGAGAAAGGGCGTTTCATTTTCTTGAACTTCACCCCCCTCCTATTTATTTAGGGAAGAGATTAATATAAAGTTTCTTAAAATACCGTTTGTCCATCAGTCTTTTCTCTATGAATTTTGAAACCGTTGAAACAAGAATGGGTTTTGATACAAATTTTTTTGCCCAGGGTAGTCCTCCAGAACTTTTGCTCCTTGCTTCTTGCTGCTAGGTCTGCCCTTACTGCTCTCCCTTTGCAGCACCAGCTGCAGTTGTGTGTTAGTGTGTCAGGTCATCTGATGTATGGAAAATTGCTTATTGCTCAGTTAATATCAGTGTGCTTGTTATTTTACTTCCTTTACTGTACCTTAACAGATTGCTATTTTTTTCTCTTTTTTTTTTTTAAATTATGTAGGTACCATGGACGGGGTATCAGGGTAGGTTTGCAGTTGACCCTCGAATCATTACTCATCAAGCAGCTATGGCATATAATATGAACCTGTTACAGGCACATGGGCGTGGGTCTCCTATACCTTATGGCCTGGGACATCATTCACCAGTTAGCATAGGACAACAGCAGCAGCTTCAGCATCAAGACAAGGAGCAACATGAACAAAGTCGAAATGGTTAGTTGTTGAAACTGCATTGCAAATTAGTTTAGTTTTTGAGGGAGTTTGTACTTTAAATAGGGTACTGTGGAAAGGAATTTTCATTTTCTGTTTTTTAAGTGACGTTGAGGAATCTACAGATTCAATGAAGTAACTTGTGATTTGCCAATACAAATAGAATAACTAAGATTTTGTGAGATTCAAAGTTGGGGAGTGTATGTGTGTTGAGGGTATAATCGGTCTGTCTGTTCTGTAGTCCAGTGGTAACTACTGCTGATGTTCTTTGCAATTAAGTTGGAAGAACTACTTGGTTATGAATAATGAGCAAAGTGCAGAGATTAAAGGAAGAGTGATATTTGGGTAAATTATATTAAATGTGTCTGGTGCTGCAAATGCTATACTAGTAAGTCTAAATTTTCCTGTGTCGGGGAAAAAAAACCAACCAACCCAAATAATCATTTTTACATTGAAATTAATTAATGTTTTTAGGGAAAAGTGAAACCCCTGCTGGACCTGAAATCAGTAAAATTCGAACACCTGAAAAGAAACCTCTGGAATCCAAGCAGGTGGGTTTGTCTTGTTTGGGTTTGTGAGTTGGTGTATTTTTAATGTTCTCTCTTTTAATGAATTTATTCATTACTGACATGCTCTAGTTTGGGTTTTTTAATGTTAATTTTCAAAGTTTTTCATTCTCTCTTTCTAGGTTGACTTAGAAGCAAATTCTCAGAACAGAAGCCCAGAGTCACGTTCCAGTGTTGGTTATCCTAACGCTAAATTTCATCGCAAAGATAATCTTAACCCCAGGCAGCTGAACCTACATCTCACCCCACCCCACTCACAGTACGCAGTTCCCAGTCGCCACTTCCAGCACCTGTCACAGATACCGAGGCAGCCATATCCTCTGCAACAGCAGCAAAACCTTTTAACTCAACAACAAAACCATTTGCCTGAACAGCAAAACCAAATGCCACCCCAGCAAAGCCAGGTAGTTCAGCAGCATAATCATTTGAATCAGCAGCCTCCACAACCTTCGCAGCTTTCCCCTGCTTACCAGGCAGGCCCCAGCCAATCTTTTTTTAATAATCCAGTTCCCCACCGACCGCATTCTCCTGCTATAGATGCTGTGATTTCAGAACAACACCCCCCACCTATGTTACAAGAAGTCAGTAATCCTTTGAGGCCCATTGCACAGCACAACCCTGTTCTGCCAACCCACCTGAACAACTTCGTGGAAGAGAATCCATCAGGAATTCCCTTAGGGGACACTTTAGGTAGGTGACTTCTCTTTATTTAAATTCAGAGCGTGCAATTATAACTACATTGAAGTGAAAATGAAGGAGGTATTTACCTTTTCAGGCATATTGCTCTGAATTGGGACGCTGTTGGGTTAGTTTCCATAAGTAATGTCATTGAGCATAATTTGCTGCTTGAGGCATGTTTGACTATTCAGCACTTTATTAGAAGATTCATGTTTGTATGATTTTTTTCCATATGATTTAAATAACCAGGTTTTACACTGCAATGCAGTTAGTATATGGTAGGCCCTGGAATATGTTGTATAAAAAGTTTTCTTTTATCTCTGACATAAAGATCTTTAAAAAGGGGCATTAGATAAATTTTTTTTTTAAAACTATTTTTATAGATCGTATGCATGGAAATGTAGCTTTGGAAACAATAAGGCAGCAACAACAAGCCAGGTTACAGCAATGGAATGAACATAATGCCTATCTCAGTCAAGGCACTATTCCATATCAACACCATCACCATCCTCATCTACCACATCTTCCTCAGCAACCAATTGGATTGCATCAACAGCAGCAAGTTAGGGCAAACTGGAAACTTGCCAGTAATACAGAAGATGAAACAGAGGCAACATATTCAAGGTATTTGTTTACTGAGTCATCAGAGCTTGTGTAAAATTGAGCAGTGGGCACCTATCTGTAACACTGTGATCAAGTGCAAGACACTTAAAGGTATTGCTTTTTGCTGCCGTTATGATGAAGGTTAAAATAGTTGGCAGGCTGACTTACAACTATGCTTTTATTATGTGTTATGCTTTATTCTGTTAGTATATTGGGTAGTAAAGCTGTAGTGGAAAAAATACTTTTATGGAGCTTTTCAGTGCTGTATTTATGGAATAAGGAATGGATAGAGTGTAACAACCTTGTGTTTATGAAGGAGGTGTCTGAGTATAGTTAAGGCCTGTTTAAGTTGTAAATTCTTCGAATTGAATTAGCAGTCTCAGATTTATGTGCTTGAAAAGAAACAAACCAAACCCTCCCCAAGCACTGCCTCCCAATAAAGCCTGAACTTTTCTTCCTTTTCAAGAAGCCTTTGCTTTTAAAAGCAGATAAAAAAAAAAATATATTTGAGATGGAGCACTAGGGGGGCAAGAAAGGAAGCTGTTGAACATAAATAGAAAAATGGTTCCAGTGGTCATCAGCTTTAATCATGTATATTGAGAAGGCTGGGTTTTTAAATTGCCTCTGTTTACTGTCATCTCCCACTATGCTTTATTTTCATCTGGTTTGTTATAGCCATGGTAAAGCATCTAAATGCTCTCTTATCTGACTCTGTGAAGTGCTGAATTGAATATTTGTGACCTTTTGGAGAAGTTTGGAAGTATATGGTGTGAATGAGGGGAATCCCTGATGGTTCTGGCTTTTGCCTTTTAAGAGGTTAAAATTTTCTTTAACTGTGTGAAGTTTTTTACTTTGTGTAATAAAGCAGGAAATCCTTCCCTTAGTTGTCTCTTAAGAGATAACAAAAAACTGATTCTTCCGACAGAAAAGGAAATCTCAAGAGTTACTGAAACTTTGAGATGATTCAGGTAGGTATTTCATCCAGTTAATCCTCTTGTGCCTAATTTCTGATGGCTCAGTCACATCCTTTGAAGTTAGGGTCAGTAAGCGCAAAGATGAGGATACTTAAAACCGGTGTTTTGTGCTTAGAGTTTTCTCCACCTGAAAAAAGAGTGGGATTTCAGCAAAACATTTTTTCTTTCTCTTGATACATTTATTCTGTCAATACAGATTCCAGGATTTGCTCAGAGAACTGTCACACCGTGATCAAAGTGAAAGTCGGGACTTAGCTGAAATGCCACCCCCTCAGTCAAGACTGTTGCAATACAGACAAGTGCAGCCCAGAAGCCCACCAGCTCTCCCTTCTCCTTCCTGCAACTCGAACCACAGCGGTCACTTCCCTAACTTCACTGAAAACAACAGAGACATTGAAATACCCAGTAACCCAGCATTTCAGCAGCATTTACCCCAAATATACAATCCCCCCTTCTCAATGCCATCTGAACATATAACCCCGTCTCCCTTGAAATACCTGCAACCTGATGGATCGTGGACTTATGCTAACCTACAGCAGAATCACCTTATGGGGCAGGGCTTTCATTATGGTATACCTCCATTGCCCCATAGGTCGCAACAAAACCCTTTTATACAAATACAGAATCATCAGCATGCAGTTGGTCAGGAGCCATTTCATCCACTCGCATCTCGAGCAGTATCTGCTTCTTCGCTCCACAGCTTAGAAGAGGTAGGCATTTTTGTCCGCGTGTGCAACTGTCGTGTCATTTTAATGTCAAATTATACTTTGAAGTGGTCATGAATGCAAAATGCCCCGCGAATTAAAAGCTCACACTGGGAATTTCGGTGAGGTAAAAATTTTCTCTTGTCTTCTCTGTTCACCATGTGTGTATTTGGGGTTCCCATCACCACGGGTGTAACACTGTCTCTACTAAACAGGAGGTCTCGGATTTTTGAACGTTACTTGGAGTTTTCTTGCAGTCATGGCTCTGTTATCTGCCTGTCATTTATCTGGAATGCAAATTAACGACACCCCAGGTGAAACGTCATGAAATGACTCTTTGGAACGTCAGTTTGAATAAGCCAGCCATTTGGCTCAGTGTTAACCTGTGAATACGGTTGATTTACTTTTCATAAGAACTTGAGACCAGAGCAGTACAACTGGTTCAAGAAACCTGATTTAATAAATCCCACCTGACCTGTGCTAATTCTGTGTAAAGCCATCCTGTGTACTTTGGGGCTCAGAGCATTAGAAATCAGTGCAGAAATACCCAGCTGTGCCGCATGAATCTGGGTCCAGCACAAATCCTGCCACACCAGAGCTGGCTCTGTCCCTCTGGATCTTTTTTTATTCTGGACTCTTAAGGGGGGGGGGGGTGTTGTATGTGCTTGCATGATCTGCATCCTGCAACTCGGACAGGTCACATTTTGAACAGGCGTTTTTGATCCCTGTTGTAATCTGGAGTGCTAAGGAGTGTACGATATGTAGACATGAAGTATGCTGGAGCCAGGTTGTATTCCTGGAATGCCAGAATTAATATTCCCAGATAATCTTGCACTGACTGCATGTAATCCAATATCTGTACGTAAAGTTAAGCAGCATGTTCTGTGATGCATTTCTGTCAAGGATTTCAGAGAAGTTGTGTGGGGTATCCCTGCTCATCGCTATCCAGTGTGATAACATATTTAATTGTCTTTCAACTTCTGAAAATAGAAAATACTTAGTTTATGTGCCTGAGCATAACTAAAATTGAATTCCAGTGCATTTTACACATTTCTGTCTTATACAGATCCAGAGAGGTTAATGGAGTCCTCATGCCCAGATAGAGGTGTAATAATGTTTGGTTTTATAGACATTTAGAAATTCTATGTCTTGGTCCATTAAGCTGTGCCACCTTGTATAAAATCTAATACTTTGTGACAACAGTTAATGCCATCAGTACAGCGGGACATAGGAACGATGACTTTTCAGCAGTAATAAACTAATAAATATTCCTATAGAGTTTGTGACAGCTCCCGCTATCTGAAGACAAATAGTTGAGCCTTTATGTAATTAGTGCAAATTTGTTTTAGTTCTCATTCCTTCATCCTTTTGAAATATGTGACAGAAATGCCAAATGCAGTACAAGTATTACAAGACAGAGACTCACTTGTAAAGCTTCCAAGATTGCTAGTTAGCTGGTAGGTGGGACTGAAGAGTTAGGTATATTTTTAAGAGATCTCTCATATAAGGCAGGTGTCAGGGGAGGTGTCACGACTTTCAGTATCCTCACTAAACTGTTTTCTCGATCACAATTTATAAAACTGCTCATGGACTTGATACTTAAAAGCTTTTGCCTATGTTTAGTCCAGCCAGATTTAAACTGCATATCAAAGGGAATACTGAAGTTATTCTGGCTGGTCCTGTTCTCACAAGTATCCAGAACTTTGGTAATTTCTTGATTGCTTATCAAAATTGCCTGTTAAACCCAATGAAAAGTGTACTTTTTGAGTGTGACTCAGGCCATAACATCTAAGGGGGTTTTGGGGTGTTGGTTTTTTTTTTTTGTTTGGGGTTTTTTATTATTATTTTTTACTATTATTGAAGAATATTACCAAGAGAGTTGAGTGGTGGGATGTCCAAGTGCTGTCCCCTCGATGCAGTAGTGTGGTGGCTCTCATGAGATACTACAGTTTTCTTTCATGTGCTGTTTTTCTCCCCATCTTTTCTGTGGATGGTATAATAACAATATTGGGGCACTGCAGGCAAGTTATTTGATCTTTATTTAGCTAATTTTTTAGGGCATTTCACTCAAATACTTACTTTTCCCCTTTACCAAGTTTAGATATACCTCTATGACTTTTCTGTTAGTTTTGCTCTTGCTAGTCAGTACAGTGCAGAAGGGAGAAAATATTGTATTTATTTTTAATAATAACCTGTAGTACAATAGACTCACTTTGAATCTTGAGGAAGTCTTAGAGAGTCCTTAAATCTGAACTTGAAGCCAACAGGTTAAACGATGGAGCACCTGCCAGTTTCATCTACCCTGTAGATCATGGAAGCAAGTAATTTCGGTGGGTTTGGGTAGAATTCTCTGCGTTATTTTTCCTGAGAGCACACACTTCTCCAGAGCATTGGTTTTGTATGTATATACACATGTATCCTGCTTCCCCAAATCCTGGTGTACGAGTTACTCATTTGTCCTTTGGAAATGTAAAAGTCTTCCCCCCCCCCCCGCCCCCTACACTGCAATCGAACATTTTCTCTTGCTCTTTTATGTTTCTGTGCTTCCTTTGCTTCTTTGTGAATGCTGGGTGTCTTCCTTCTCACTGTGTGGTACATCTCCCAGGTAGGAGTGTGAGATGTACAGGTTGATAAGAATTAAGGAATCTGTTGATGCTCCTTGCACTTCCTTTAAAGTTCTGTTTCTGTTTTGTGTGATTAAAATGCATTGCCAGTGGCTGCAATATACAACGTATAATTTTAAATGTGTTAGCTATTTTTTCTAAATGCAAAGGGCTTTTTTTCTTTTTTCATAAGCCATTGCAGGGGAAAAATTGGATGGAAAAATGGTAATTGATACATGCAGTTGAATCAAAGGAGCAAAAAACCTTGTTGTTTTTGGTTTTTTTTTTTTCTCACAGTATGAACCAAGAGGACCAGGCAGGCCGTTGTACCAAAGAAGAATTTCCTCTAGTTCAGTCCAGGCTTGTTCTGAAGAATTAAGCACTCCTCAAGACAGTCTTGGTCAGTGTAAAGAGCTTCAGGACCACAGCAACCAGTCATCTTTCAACTATTCATCACCTGAGTTGTGGGTAAACTCCTCCTCATCTGCCCCATACCCAAACATTCCATGCAACGGAGCCAGCAGAGCAGTTCCACCCCGGGAGTTGTTAGGTAGGTGCAGACTTGCTCTTGCTTCTCTCTGTCTCTGCTCCATTACGTAGACTGTTCAGTGGAGTGAGCAAGCCTAAATGAAAGGGTCAGTTGTTTGTTTGGGGTTTTTTTTGTTTGTTTGGGGTTTTTTTTGTTTGTTTGGGGTTTTTTTGTTTGTTTGGGGTTTGGTTTTGTTTTGCTTTTCTTTTCACAAAACGTTTCCTAGGTCTCTTCAAATCCCCAAACTAATTTAAAAAAAGACTTTTGGAGTCTCCATTGTTTCAGTAGTTAAAGGTTTGCTGACAGTAATCCTGGTTTCATTTGCTGTCTTGTTAACATTCTGGTGCGCTGCTGGTGTCTAAAGAATACTGCTGAGTATTCTTCATCTACAGAAAGCAACGCTGCTTCTCAGTAGCCCCACATATTCTCTGCCAGTGGTTTCAAGTGCAACTGAGCTTTTCAGAGAGGAGCTGGGCTAACTGGTGGGATTTATTTGCAAGGTAGATTGTTTATTTCCAGAATCAGTGGTATTTCTTGTTGGTATTACAGTCTGGGGGAGAAACAACATAAACTGAATTAGTAATTTCATTGTCTTCCCTAGTAAATGCTGGTATTCCATCAAAGTAACGATGAAGTTTAAACTCTCAGTGTGGAAGAATCACGCTGGAACTGGGCTTCCCTAGCGGTAGTAGCAGTGCTGATTGATTTAGCAGAGAGAAATAAAATTCAGTGATTTAAAAAAAAGCTGCAAGTAGAGCATTCTTCTGTTCTCCATATTTTTAATGTTTGTGAGAAACAAAATTACCAGGATAGTAGTTTCTTCTCCATGATTTTGCTTCAAGGACTTCCAGTGATAATTAAAAAAAAAAATCTATAAAAATATGAACAACTTTTCCTTGTGAATATTAAAAACATTTAATAATGTTTTTAGTAAAAATGAATAATTTAAGAATAATTTAAGAATATTTATAAGCTGGTTTTATTGCCCTTAAAAGATCTAATTGCTTTTGGCCAAATTATCTTGTAATTTCCTGGAATAGTAATTGTGAAGTAGAAACATGCAGTGTGGAATGAATGAAAAAAAGCTGTTTACATCAGTGACAGCACTCAAGAGTTAAGTCCCTAATGTACATTTTCATTTCCAAAGTGTGAAAATGTTATTTTACAAAACCATGTTTATGGCAGCATCTTTTGTGCCAAGTTTAAAAGCTTCAAGTTCAGGGCACCTCCTTCAGTCTATTTATATTTTTACTGAAAATCAAGGAGCTGAATGCATGATATTATGTGTCATCAAGAGTAGCATCTGTCTCTGCTCTGTAGGCTCTGTGGTTATCTAACAGGAGCTCAGGAACTCTAGCAAGGTTACACCAGGCTCAGCTGATACCACGTTTTCTTGCTTTTACTTAAAGGTTGGGAACATGTTTGTGAGTAAAATCATCAGAGGAAATATGTGTATGGAAAAGTACCATATCTATACATTTGCTGTCAAAAAATAAATCCTAAATGAAAGGGGCAAGTTTTGACTAGCATCTGCATTTGCTATGAAAATGTTTTTTACTGTAGTTAAGCCTGTTCTGTAAATAAACATCTATGCAACACTGCCCTGTACCTAATAGTTCATGCAAACAAATCTCCATTTTTATGGCTGTTGTGTTTTTCTGCATTTACAGCTCACTGGCTGTGATGGTCGTATTTAAAGCCCAAATGGTGTTTTGTAGTTCTAAGGGTTAATGACCAGTAGCTTCAGTGTTTCTGGTTACTATTGATTTCCATCCATGAAATAAAAACCCATGAGAATGAGATGCTATGAACTAGTCCTGTACCTGTATTCGTTGCCCGAGAGTGAGCAATCACGACACCAGACCGTTCAAGGGCTTATATATTCCATACATCAGAAATGGCTGTGGCACAAGGAATCATTTACAACAACGTGGATTTATGGAGTACAGGGAGAGCTGCTTTGAACTGCTCAGTGTTGTTATGTGCAAGCACTTTCCTAAATTGCTAGCCGAGAGCTTGATTTGCATTGCTTTTTCTCTGGGTAGAAAGAAAATTATTTTAAGTTCTTAGCCAAGATGTTTATTTTGTATTTTTTCTTCTGTTAGACACCTCTACCACACATAGCTTTTACCTCTGGCTCTGCTTGTCATTACTTGTCTCCTCTTGAGTGCTGTGGTTATTTTGGGGAGATTTTTTTGCTTGTGTTCTGTTTCTTTGTTGGGTGGGTTTTTTTTTGGTTTTTTTTTTGTTTTGTTTTTTTTCGATTGTAGCAACCCTAGTAGAACTGTTTTGCTTATGGTCTTCCCATGTGCATTCTTCTATGGTTTGGATTTTTTTTTTTTGAGTACTTTATCAAAACCAAAAGCCTGTATGTGATCCTTCCAGTGAGAAACTTAACTATATACTTTGGTTTTCTACTTTTTTACTCATTTGACATTTAAAATGCATGTGCATTTTAAAAATAACATTAGATAGTAACAGATTGAAATAATTGCAGAATGTATCTGTTGCCAGACTCCTAGGCTATTTTAGATAGAATATATACCTGCATTTCAGTGTAGAGTTTCTCCAGCTATGTAAGACAGCAGAATTCTCCAGACAAAAGTGAAATACCTCATTAGGATTCAGGAAATTCACTTGAAAGCAGTTTTATACCTATGGTTTAAAGCACCATTTTTTCTGATAGTTACAGGAGTTGTTAAATGTGGAGCAAGAACATATCAATTAGCAGGAATGCATTGAGACTAAAATACCAGTAATTAGTTGGTTGGCATTCAGGAGTCTGAATTGCTGTTTGAGAATGAATTATATATGGTGTTGTAAATTTTAATTTTAGCCTATTAAGCTATAAAGCAAGAAGAATGAAATACTCTTTGTGCTGTCTCAGTGGATGAAGTGTTTAAATTAGAGCATATCCCGCTCTGAAGCAGCTTACCTTCAATGCCTCTGCTAAATCCGCCTGTGCGGAATTGCAGGTTCTGCGTTAGGAACTGTGTAGGTACACGCAGGCGGAGAACGTGTCGGTCTGCTCGGCGCTGCTGACAAGGCAAGACGAGATCCAGTAGCTGGAAATGAAGCTCGATAACTTCATAATAAGACATTTCCTAGGACCCAGAGTGAATAAACACAGAAGATGGGTGGTGGTGGGAAGGTTACCAGCAGAGGTAGTTTCCGTCCCCCGCAGAACTTACTCGGGGGTTACTACAGGCTGATTTCAGCAGTCAGAGCTATTCATTTAGACAAACTCTGGTTACTCCTTTCGCAGCTCCACCGAAGACGGTCAAGCCCCCAGAGGAACACCTGAAGGCCGAGAACATACAGCTATCCAACTCCTTCAACTACAGCGTGCTCCAGCATCTCGGCCAGTTCCCCCCTCTCATGCCCAACAAGCAGATCGTCGAGTCGAACAGCAGCAGCCAGCAGAACGCCGGTGGGAGCAAGCCCGTCATGTCCTACGCAAGTGCTCTGCGGGCTCCGCCAAAGCCCAAACCTCCTCCTGAGCAGACAAAAAAGAATAGCGACCCTTTGTCCTTGTTTCAGGAACTTAGCCTAGGTAGTTCATCAGGTAGCAATGGCTTTTACTCCTATTTTAAATAATCAAGATTATTTTTTTTAGAGAGAATTTAATTTTTATTTGTGTCGGTAGAACTAAGATAGTTGGGGCTTCACCTGTAGTTGCAAATATTCCCTTTGTTTATATTAGTAAATATATCCTCACTTAATTGCTTTGCTGCTAGACTTGCAACTAATTTTTTAATTATATTCCATTATTTTGCATTTTTTGATGTGGGTCAGTTTTTTGGAAGCTTTTCTGTAGGAAAACACACACGTTATTTTTTAATTTGTGTAATGTTAATGATATGTTGCATTAAACTAGCAGCTGAGAAGTTACCTGTGCAACTTTAAAAAAGAAAAAAAAAAAGGAAAAAAGAAAAAAAAGAAAAAAAGTTTGTCTAAATTGTATTTAAGAAGATTGTAAGTAGCATTTACATTTATTCAATAACATTAGCATACTATGCTGGGTTTCTGTACCAGAAATGGCCAGTTAATGTAAAAATGTATGTTATTTCTGCTTAAATTCATTTAATTTTTTTTTTTTTTAAATAAAGGTGCAGCATCTTCTAAATACTTTCAGTTTTATCAGCTTTTTTGTGAAGGGATGCTGCATTCTCAGACTTTTATAGTTTTAGATTCTGTATGATGTGGTATTGTATTTTCCATCCACTGTAGGGTAAAGTAAAGGCATTCTTTGCAGACACCTATGCCATTGTTTGGAAACATTCAGATAAAAAGTATTGGTATACTTTAAAAAAAACAATAAAAAAACCAAAAAAACAAAAAAAAACCAACAAAAAAAAACCCAACAAAAAACTCTACATTTTATTTTTGGACAAGCTAGTAATATAAGCTTGTTTGAAAAGTTAATTTGATAGGTTTTTTAAATGAATCATGAAGCTGAAAATAAATTTTTAGGTATGTTGGTGCTTAGTAGATTTAATAACTATTTTAAAAAAAATGCGTGAATTTAGTAAAATACTTTTTTGTTTGTTTGTTTAATTTTTTTTCCACTATGCATGTGTAAATGTTTGTAATCTGGCTTTTTCCTCCCCCCTTCTCCAGTGGTATAAAGAATTGTGCCGCTTTAATTTTTTTTTTTTTTTTTTTCCGGTAAAACTTTTGGTACATTATTTGATGTTTACATTAAAATGTGACATTATACAAGGAAATTCAGATATTTTGCTAACTGTTTTGTTTGAGGAACATCATTAAAGAAGAGATTTAATGTTTGTCAAAGCTGTATCCAAATTAATCTAAATCTTTTGTGGGGATAGGAATGGTTACCGGATTATTTATCTGTATGAGTTCTGCAAAGTACTTCACAAACCTGGCCCTTTAGGAATACAAACTGAAAAAAAAAAGTTAATTACGGGATATTTAAAAATTAAAGAAGCAAGTGTGAATGACAACCCAGAAGATAAATTTTGTCCATAAAGATTTGTAATCTTGCACACTGTTTCATACTTTTGCAGCTGGGAGATGGAGAGGGGTGTTTGTATAGCTTCTCCAGATAAGCAGTCCTCCTTTTACACTTGAAATAACTTTAAATCTGGGAAATATTTTACAGGGACTGAGCTGGGTGTAGTTGCAGTATTCCTCCACTTATTGCATACAAGAATTAAAATTTTAGAGGGGGGTGGGGGTGATTTCAGATTTGTACAGCTGTCCATGGGACACCTGACTAACGAGCAGTGGCTGCTGCTGTATTCAATCAGATTTTTGCTCTGGTTACAATCAGGGTTTTTTTGCATTTGACTTCATGTTTTAAGGCAAGGGTCTTTATATAATGGGGTTGATTTAAACTCAGTACACTGCAGAGGTTTGCATATAAATTTTTTATTATAAATCTTTGCTGGTTTATGATTCAGAAACTTATCAGAAAAACTTCTTCCTTCTTTTTGCTGTAAAGAAAAGCGTGCATAACTCGTTAATTTATTTCCTAATGGCTATACCAAACGAAAGATGCTGGGGGAGGGGAAAGCCCCTGCCAAGTTATGCTTAGCACTTCAGCATATGGCATCAAATCAAGAGGACCCAAAAATGAGTAGAGGACAAATTCTGCAACCTTGAATCAAGCAAAACTACTGTTAAATGGGTTTTTGCCCAGCTGATGGCTGCAGATACAGGTCCACGGGAAATTCGTTTGCAAGGGCTGGACGTGTGCTCAGTGTAAGTTAGCCTCAAGTCTTTTTCCTTCAGCGGAACCGTGCCAGTTCTCCTCGGCGGAGCACCTGGCACTGCTCTGGGAGAAGAGTCGGTGTGCCTGAACGTTGTAGTCTGGGAAGAGTTCTTGATGAGATGTGCGAGACTATGACCGAGGAGAGGTAGGGTTCAAATGCACTTCACTTCGCCAAGTCGGCATTGTAATTTCAGGGGTTTCAAAAATCATTCATTTATATGGAGCAGTCTTTTGATTCTGTTCACCATATTTGAATATTAAACTAATAAACATCACTTGTTAATTTACTGCTATCTGTCGATCAGTTAAGGGGGAGATGGTTGCATCTCGCCACGTTTTATTCTGGTTTACCCTGGCATTTTATCTGCACTGAAAGTAGTACGGATGAAGGAGCATTTTCTTTCTGACTTCCAATTTCAGTTCTATAACTTTATGAAAATCCCTGCTGGTTTGGGTTCTGAATTTTCAGAAGTGCTCTCACCTAGGAGTTTGAGGATGGTATGGTAGAGATCTTCTGGCTGTTGGCTTTGGAAATGTTTAGCGTGCTTCAGCTGCGTTTCTTAGAGCTAGTTTTTTTTTCCAAAAGACTATGTATTTTGGAATGTCTTGCCTGGCCTCTATATGTCATGTATGTAGCCCCGAGTGGGATCTTTTTAGAGCAAATTATCCAATGTTTATTGAAGACATAGCTGTTTTACCAAAAACCCCTAAGACTGCGTTGTAAACTTTTCTACAGCTTTAACAGAACTCTTACTAAAGTCAAGTTAAGCCTTACAGATGGCTCAGGCTGCACCAAAAATACAGACCTGTTGCAATTAACAGTGAAAATTCAGAATTCCAAGTTTGGTTTGTGTAAATTGTCTCAACGTGGAGGAAGTGAGTGCTGGCTGGGGCATATACACCGACTGGGTATGTGTATAGTCAAGTGTTCTTGACTTTTTTATGCTTAAAAGTACAGTTAGTGCCAAATTCCATGCTCCCTGTCCAGGAATAAACCCCTGTCGTTGTCTGTGGAAAACTTAAATGGCAAGGTCATCCAGATCTAAATTTAGAAAGCTTGTATTTAATATCAAGAATAAGTTCTAGGTTTATTTTCTCTAATTCCAGTTTTTCATGAGAAAAATCCAGGCGTCTCACGGGAGGCTGTCAGTGCGGTGAGAAGAACTAATAAGGAGTTGAGAGAAAGAGTCTTAGAAAATCATTTAGACTCCAAATTTCAAATAGAGCATCTACCCTTTAAAAAGCTACTGAGTGAATGCAACTGGTAGATTTTCCTGTGTGTATTTGAAGACCGTGTTTTTAGGAAACCGCAAGCTTTAAACTTGGCCTTCCTCAGTCAGAGAAGGAAAGTGGGGGTGATGCGCCGGGGGCGATGCCCTCTGCCCTGAGCACAGAGGTAACTTGGAGATGGATTTTGAAATAATGCTTGCGCCTTTTGACGGTACAGTACGTGTCCTGGGTGGACTTTGTTATGATGTGGGGTATGAATGTGCGTGTCCGCAGCGTGCCCGCTTTGCTCCTGCCTTTCCAGCCCGCAGCCATCGGCCTCTTTCGCAACAGCTCCGGGGCTGCCGGGGTGTGGGGCAGAGCGTTCCCGCTCCGTCCCATTGTGCCATTGGTGCTGCGGCTGCCGTCGGCTCCTCTCTGTGTGCCGGTCTCCCTCCTCTGTAGGACACTTCAGTGCCGTGGATCCACCTGGGGATGTGTTCCGGGGCCTGTCCGCAGTGTCGAGCTCCTCCGAACCAAGAGCGTGTCGTGGGGGCGATTCCCCCCTCCGCTCGGTCTGGCCTAAAGCTTCACCCTCTGCCGCGCTGAGCTGCTCCTCACGTGGCAGCCTGAGGTGTCCCACAGGACAGCCGATAAAAGAGCTGCCACGCGTCGGAGCTGGCTAGTTAGAACCGAAGGCCTCGCGGCCGTATTTTGTCGTGGAAGTTGTCGCCTGCTCTAATTTGTACTGGTTTACTTCATCGCACGGGCTGTGGCACCACTGGTCCTTCGCTGTACGTGAACACTGCCGTTGGCTTTACAAACCCTGTGAGTACTCTTCCCTGCTTCGATTAATTAATGTTTTGTTCCCGGATTTGTCAGGTTCGGCGGGTTTTTTTGTAGAGATCGTGCTCCGTAAGCAATCCTTCTGCTACGTATGTGGCATCTCTGCTAGAAGTAGCACCAAGAACAGTGTGTTTGACCACTCTAAATTTTCTTTTCAGAGGGAACATATCGGGCATATCGGGATCCGCACGTTTCCAGAGCAGTGAGCCGGTGACGCTTCGTGCTCTGCCCATATCATCGTTAAGCACATTTCATTTGTTTTGTTAGGGTTTTTTTATTTTGTGGTTTTCCTAGAAAAACTGCAGACAATTAACTTGTCAAGACGGATGGGGATGATCGATGGTGCCTAGAAAAATTTGCACATCATGTTCCTTGGTATGAAAGACGGGCTGTTTCTGTTGGTACAGCAATACTTGTGCCAGTATCTTTGTATTAGTTGTGCCAGGGAGCAAGGATTGAATAATTCTAAATTTTTGTTTTCTTTCATTCAAGAAAAGTAAAATGATTTACAGCAAGTGCCATGGCAATGCCACTTTGGGGTGGCTGGTTTTGGCCACTTGAGCTTTAGGTAAGAAATGTTCAAGAGTTTTTACCTCATTAATAGATGCTTCTGAAAAGTGATAGAAAATGCTCTGTGATCTGAATTACCATTATAGAAGATGTTGGTCTGTTTTGCATAAGAAAATGGATTGATGACAAAGATGGAAATTTGCCCTTCCCTGCTGCAGAGCAGAGAGCAGCTGTAACGCCATCGCGGTGCTCGCGGTGAGCCCGGTGACGGTGGGCCCTGGGTGCGGCTGTGCCAAACTGGCGTGTGCTGTGGTTCTGCTAAAAAGAAAGCAAGGCAGAAAGCCGAGCTGATTCCCTTCTCTCCGTTTCTGTACAGAAAGCAGAAAAGCAGCTCGCTCTGCCTAGATACAGGGTGTCTGTATGGCTTGAATTTATGTCCAGTAGCTTCGCCGGAGCTAGAACATCGATCAAGGATGACGAACCAAGAGCAATCTCATCTGCTGTCTCGGCCAAAACAGAGACGTGATGCTCTTCTCTTGCCCCTTGGTGCTAAAGGGCAAATAATTTAAATGGCTGCATTTACAACACGTTGTATTGTGTGTGTAGAGCAGCCTAATACTCCCAGTACTTAGAAGCCACAGAGCATTCCAAGGGCACTGTCCACCATGGAAAGTGGAAGCTTATGTACAATGAGGTTTACGCTCAGGTTTACTCCATAACGGTTTGTGCACGTTGGTGGGGTTCCTGGCGTGCAAATGCCCGACAGCAGCAGCCTGGACGGAGCCCAAGGGCTCGGTGTTAATCCCCAGGGCCCTGCCTGGGGCTGGCAGGAGGTCACGGTGCCAACAGCCATCTCTTGGCGTCGGTGACCTCGTCCCGGCTGGGTTCCTCGGGGGCGGTGAAGCCTGGAGGAGAAGGTGCCCTCTGCAGCGGGGCCAAGGATCTCGTTGCAGAAGGGGGAGATTCTTGGATCTTTGGGACTTCCTAGAAATCGTTTCCATTGCTGTGGAAGTAAGGAGAGGAAAAAAGAGGTGATGGCCACAAGGATGTGGCAGAGTGGAAATGGATCGATGGAAACAAGTAGTAAAGTAGTAAGTGTACCTGTGCCTCCGTGCACGGGGTGCCAGGGTGGGCACACACCCGAGCATCACGCGTGTGCCCTGGCCCTTTTCAGGCACGGACTAAGGGAAAAGTGGGATTTGTACCAAGATTTCTGTAGGAACCCCTGGCTGTGTGCACCCATCTGTCCCCCCCCCGTGTGCTGGGGGCGAGCCCCCAGTCCCCTGCCCGGCTGGGGCTGCCACGGTGCTGCTTGGCAGATGAACGCTGCGGTGGCAGCTCAGCTAGCTGCTTGCTAAACAGGCACTTTGGTTCTTCAGGGTTGTTCGTCTGGCACCTTTTCGGCACATTAAATTCACACAACACGGCATTTAAAAATAAGGGAAGCAGATTCTCTCGCTGCGCCTCGTGCCTAACAGCAAAACTGACGTAAACAAACAAACAAAAAAAACCCCAAACAAACCAACCACCCAAACTGTTGCGTTTACTCTGTGGTCTTAACGCTCAGGCTTTGCAGTGCTTTACCGAAATCTCAGTGTTGTGTCGTGCGATGCCCCGAGGAGGGGACGGGCAGCAGCGGGGGCAGATGGCACGTGCCCAGGGGACCCAGGTGTCCATGGGTCTGCTGGCGGCAGGACCGACGCTCAGGATTTCATGGTGGTGAGTTGTTCCGTGAATGATTTTGCCTCTTCCTCTCTCTGGCACGTTTCCCGCTCCGTTCTTTGGCCGTGTCGCAGCCCGACGTGTGCTCCTGTCCAGGTTCCCCTCCCGGTTCCTCCCCACTGACTCCCTGCCAGTGAGGATATATCCACATTTTCATGTACATTCCTGAAGTTTTGGTGGCCGTTCCCTGCTGTTTGCTCAGCTGAGAGAATGAAAAAATTACCCGGTTACATCTTCCTCCCCCTCCCCCCTCCAAATTACGTTCTTTTTCCTTTTGTGAAGGCCAATTACTTCTATTAACGCTCTCAAAACACATTATCGGCTCCCTGGCAAAGAGATGTAGATACAGCAGAGCAAACCTGCTGCAGGAGCAGTGCCTTTGCTACCGTGAATACCAATGACCAATTTAATAGATGGGTCCCTCATCAGCATTTCTTAATATCTGGAAAAAGAAAATGAAGTCATCTGCATGCCTCTTAGTCTTGCAGGGACCACACGAGGTGGTGGATGATCAATAAGCCTCAGCCTGGAGCAGACAGAGAATGATGCTCGGTGAGTTTAAGAGCTTTCGGAGGCACCCAGCTCCGCTGCCTGAGGTGCTGTTGGTGGGTGCGGGGTCTTGCTGCTGCCAGCTGTTTTCTCTGCCTTGTGAGTAAACTGAGCCCAGAGAGGCTGTGGAACCTCTGGATCCAGGCCAGACCCCAGCACGTACTGGGAATCTTTCCATTGCCCTCACTGGAGCTTGGACAAAGTGGTTCAGCCCTGACACCAGCCGGAGCGTGCGTGATGTGGGTGAGACCTTTCAGGACGTGTCTGAAATACGTAAGGTTTGCTCTTGAATATCACGAAAGGGAGTCAGCAGCCCCTTGGCTGGGCAACAACTTGGCCCGTCGGGAGAAGTCGTCACCTGGAAGCTGCTTTGTGCCAGAGGAAGCGTTGCAAGAGGGATGGTGCTTCAGAAAAGGGAGGAAGGGGCTTCCCAGGGGGGCAGCACGTGCTGCCGGTCCCCATGGGGTGAGGAGCCTAGACCCCCGTCCCCAAACCTGGCTTGTCTCAGCCCCTTGCCCGCCCCAGGGGAGGCTGTTTTGGTGGCGGTGGCTGAGCTGGGGATGCCTTTGTGCCCACCAGCTGCTTTGCTTGGGTTCGGCTACATTCCGTGTGCTTGGATATCCCAGCCTGGGGTCAGGCACCGCAGGGGTCACGCCAGCGACCTCCCTTGCTGTTGTTGCACATGAAGGACCTCCCTAGAAACTACCCTCTGTTCTCCTGAACAATGAAAATGCAAATTAAGAATGTCAGCTCTGTACCCAAAAATAAGATTTCAAAACCATTTAGCGTTTCGCTGTGGTTCAGTGACAACTTGAAGGCTTGCAGGTGTCTCTCGAGATGGGAGACAGGCAGAGCTTCCCAGCTCCTGCTCAGATCTGAGCACCAACGAACGCTTTATCCCCCAACTTTGTAATATATGAGTTATTTGTAGTGCTTTTCGACTTCAAAGAGCTGGAAAAACATTCATGCAACTTCACAAAAGGCTTCTGTTGGCGCTGCCACTCTGCTGGTGGTGCTGGGGGGCTCTGATGGTGCAGAGGGCTGGGCCAGAGGGGCTGGGGGACCCCCAGTGCCCCCCGGTGCTGCGGGTGTTCGCAGCAGAGCAGTGCCAGGGCTCTGCAACACAACCAGCCTCGCCAGCATCCCCCATCAGCGCCGCCTCGGGTGTGCATCTCCCCAGGCGTGCATCCACAGCAAGGCACGCTCGTCGTGCTTTCAGCGCTGACTCTCCCAGGTGTTTCAGGCTACTTCCCTTCCTTCTCAGCAGCCACCTCGGAGAATTTTTCCTGAAGTGTGGTTTTATACATGTGTGCACTGGGCAAATCGCAGTATTCCTAAAAAGCCCGTTCACAAGGACCAAACAAGAACTTGGTACCGTAAACACCACCCAGAATGACACTGTCATTCTGGATCTAGCAGGACTGGACGGGCCAGCTGATCGCTCCGTGAAAATAATTTTCCAGAAGATCATGCTACTAGAAGATTGTGCTTTTTATTAAAGGAAAATTTCGCTCTTAATGTTCAGTACTTGGCTTTGCCATCAAAATTTAAGCAGAACAGAAACTCTATCTTACGGGGGTTTTGTGCTTAATTCAAAAGAATGGAACTGAAGCGTGTAAATTTGTAGGAGAAATACTCAACTGAATGCTAGGCGAAGTTTTGGCTTTTTGGGTTTTTTTTGTTTGTTTTTTTTTTGTTTGTTTTGGGTTCCCCCCCCCCAAATTTTAACACTTTATGGAATTGCATAAGGATCTCCAACTTATTCCAGCATGATAAACCAGCCCTTCTTAGGGAGGATTACAGCACAAATGGGGAAATGGAGCTGGAATTTCTTGCTGGCTCTGTCTGACCAAGTGAGGTGTAAAAGCCCAGCATTCCTCATGGATCTGCACCACTACACCAAACATCTCCCTAAGAAAGCTGTCTCCTCTGTGGCATGAGCTGTCTCACACACAGATATTCCCCCCCCCTCCCCAATGCATCAGCACAAGGCTTCCCCAAACTGGCACTGGGCAGGGCCACTTACCCATGACCACACTGGTGCTGAACGCTCTTTTGATTTCTTAAAAAAAAAAAAAAAAAAAAAAAAAAGGGGAGAAAAAAAAGAGAGAAAAAAGAAACAAAGCAGTAATTATAATTGAACATGCCTTGGTTCAGTAATGACCTAGGTAATGGAGGGCACGTTGTACAGTGAGACCCAGACATTTTAAAAAAGACAAATCTTTTCAGAACACTTTCTGGATTTTTTTTTCTGGGTGCTGGCAACATCAGTGCTCGGGTTCTGCATCCATGCAGGTCTCCCAGGGGTTCTGGGGGAAGCGAGGCAGCGCGATCAGGAGGAGGGCGATGCCGCAGATGAAGAGCAGGACGAAGGAGGCACAGGCACAGGCGAAGGACCAGGAGTAACTGTACTCGATCCAGACTGTCTCCTCGCTGTCGATCATCCTCTTCACGGATTGCCTCATGACTTCGACCGAGATGATGATGCAGAGACCTGAAGGAAGATCGGAGCAGTGGGCTGAATAACCACCTGTCAGTTGTTCATCTTTAATTACCCACCTCAGCTGTCTTTTTGCATGCAGGAGCTGCAGTGAGGTTCACAGGTGAGTCACCGACTCCAGCGTTTGAAGGACCAACGCTGGCCACCGCTCAGAGCTCTGCTGTAGCCCAGGCCACCCGAGCAGCTGAGCGTGACCGCTTAGACAGGTTTGGATGGGAAACTCGAGTGGTGGAGGAATAATTGCGTTCCCTAGGCAGCTTTTCCGAAGGGTAAGTTTGTCTCGAGGTGACAGTTGGCACCCCTCTCAGCCAGCGCGGCGTGGCGGGTGGTGCTGGCTCGGGTGCAAATGCAGCCTTCGTGGGCTTGGGGGACAACTGTGTGTTTTGGGCCTGGCTCAGCTGTTCCTTTGGTTTGAGTTGAATAAATGAGAGAGAATAACGTATAACCCTGGGTTAGAGTGGGGCTGGCCCTGAATTCGCTAGAAATGCCCCTTTTAAAGGTTATTGGAGAAGATACAGACAAGCTGGAGGGTGCTGCTTGCTGAGCAGGACATCTTCAGAGCTCTTCAGCTGGAGCACCACGTAAGGGCTAGTGGTGCGACTGCGGCGAGGGAGAAAATGCCACGTTCAGGGCTTTTTTAGAAGCATCTCCACCCCCCACCCCACCCCCCCAGGATCTACATTTCTCTATGTTGTCCTAGGGATGAGCGCAAGGACGTGAGCCCCCAGCCTCCTACCTGCGAAGGTGTAGAACATGGACGCTGGCTTCAGCAGGTAGTCCCTCTTCTTCCTGAAGGATAAGAGGACGCAGATTGTCCCGATGATCGCAAAGCCAACGCTGAAGATGGCGATGGCTGCAGCTGAAATGCTGTATTCTGCCAAAGCAAAACAAACACCACAAATTGCAAGCGCGTGCGGATGCTGAGCACGCTCCTGTCAGCGGTGGCGACTTTGCAGAAGGTCACTCCGAGGGATACGTCCAGTCCTGCTGCTGCGCAGGGGTGGCTCTGGCCACTTGGTTGTTTCCCTCAAATAAAAAAAAGATATTGGCCGTGTGTCTTGGTGAATGTGAAGGGTATGAAAACAGGGCAGGAGGGCGAAACGCTCTGGGCGCTCATGGAAAGAGCAAATGGCACCAGTACCGGCTCGGTGATGCTCCGGGCTGGGGTCGCATTAGCTACGCTGCACCAGTGCTATTGCTGAAGCCTTACTGGGCTCCATTCTCATGCCTCCCATCGCCCCACACTCTGCTGGCACAGTAAATAGACAGCTCGATGCTATTTTTAGCCCCTGCCTATATTGCAGAGCCTGGACAAGGCCCCCGTGTGTGGTGCCGACGTGGGCAGGGAGCTGGGTGCTCCGTGGGGCTCCAGATCCCGGCCAGCAAAGCAGGCAGGAGGCCAGACGTGAAGTGTTTGCACAGCACTTGGTGTTCATTTTTTTTTTTCCCTCCCCCCTCCTTTAAGACAACGATTTTCAGCTCTGTGAATACCCAGCCTCTCCAGGGCACACGATTAAACCCTCTGTAAAACGAGCTGGGTTTCCCTAAGATGTGTGCCGGACACTCTGCCCAGCTGAAGCGTACACCGGTGCCTGAACGGGGGGGGGGGGGGGGGCACAATTGCTAATTGAAGAATTCAGGCCTGAATTTACAT
>JAVJGJ010000001.1:122488543-122499722 GCA_035590215.1 Microhierax caerulescens
TCTACTTAATTTTATAAGCTGGCTTTTATTTCGGCTTCAGCTTCTTGCTAGAGACTAGGTTCGTTTTCAGATCTGCCATCTCTTGACCTGTTCTTTATTATCCTTGCAAATGACTGGAGGAAACATACTTGAACTCAGACCCCTATGACCGAAATTGCAAATTTTGAGCCCCAGAGCGGAGGCTGTGTGCCTCTGCTGGCGACGGAGGGGTGGCTGGGGCTGAGCACCATGTCTGCTGATCCCAATCTGGGCAGCTTTTGGCTCCTGTGCCAGGTGAAACTGGGACACTTTATTGCACCACTGTTTGGTTCGTTTTTTAATTAATTCTCTGAAAAACCTGTACTCAAAGGGGTCCTGGGGCGTGTTGGCTGTACAGAGCCCAAGGTGAAGCCATCCTTGTGACGTGGGACACAGCGCAGCCTTGGGTCCCTTGCGGGTGACCCAAGCCAGCCCGGTCCTCCCTCCGGCCCATGGAAACTTATTGGGGGGAGCACACGCAACTTTTCGGGGACGGACCTGTCTGCAGGAAACGGAGCTGCCTCTGTGTCGGGTGGCTTACAGCAGAGCTCTGCCAAGGTACGGCAAGGAGGGTGAGTGCAGAAATGGGCTGGCCCTGGAGGAGGTGGTTTTGGAAAATGCATTTATCGTGGAAAAATGTAACTAGATTGGTTTTGGTGAAATGATGTATTGTTTTCAGATTAAAGATGCTTCGGTGCTCTGCTGAGCTGGGAATATCTGTTTCAGCAAGGCTCCCTGTTATTCAAGAGAACTGAGGCACTTCAAGGCCTCTCTGGTGCCATCATGAATAAGAGAAAAGCCCATTTGTGTCACACCACATTTACATAATGGATAGGATTTAAAATGGCTTTTATAATGGATGAAAACTGTGGCAATCTTTGTTTCTCTCCACCCCTAATTGCATTATCTCAGCCACGAGGTCACCTCAGCCCGCTGATGGGAACAGTCCGGGGGCTCTGTGGGCATTAACGCTCGGGTGAACTTCAGGGCTGTAATGGGGTTTATCACAGTGTGATAACCCTCCAGACCCAGCGCTCCTGGGGGGGGGCAAAGGGGCTGATTCACCCTCCCGCTGTTCGAGCAGAGCCCAGCTCCCCAGCCGCTCGCGCTGCAGGGCTGGACGCAGCCGCAGGACACGGCAGAGGCGCAATCCCATGGAACCACAGCGGAGCGTGGGGGGCTGCGCTGTGGGGGCTTCGCGGGGGAAGGAAGGGCAGCAAGGCCACCAGATGTTTGGGCCATGCCGAGTTTCAGGTGGCAGCTCTGTCCCCCGGAGCGGCAGGCTGGGAAGGGGCTGGAGCCCACCTTGCCCCTGAACATGGGCTGGGCACCAGCACGTGGGGTTTTGTGGCAGGTTGGATGGTTAGAGAAACCGGGATTTTAATGTGAGGTTTCCACATGCGTTACGTTTGGGAGACGGGACCTGCTGCTGTGATTAGAGGAGGTGATAGGGTGGGGGCTGGGCGGTGGAGGGGGCCAGACCTTGGGCTCTGACCTGGCCAGCAAGCCCGGGGAGGGTCTCTGACTCACACACTGGGGTTTGAAGATTGTCTCTCCAGACAGTTTAATTTCATGTCAGTCTTGCAGAGCGAGTCTCTCGCACAGACACGGGGAACGAGCCAGCCCTGCTGATACCCCATTTGCTCAAGCGCTTTTTCCCTCCGGCTGCCTGAACGCAGGTCCCCGTATTTACAAGGACCCGTTTCACTTGCTGGCAGCACACACGGGCTGCAGAGCATCCCCGCTGCCACCCAGCGTGCGGGCGCCGAGACCCCGCTCCATAGGGCAACGCCGACACTGGGGCCACCGGCAGCGAAGGCGAACTCGGTTTACGGCCAGTAGTAAACTGCCCCAGTGCCCACTGACCACCATTAAACATGTCTCAGAATTAATCTGAATTTGCTCGGTTTTATCCGCCACCTCCCTCAGCTTTTTATTTCTTACACCAGGATGCTGAGCCCTTTCCAATTTGTCAGCATCCTCGGAAAAGCGCTGTAAAATTTTAAAGCTCCTGCCTAAATCACAGCCCTGCTTTGTGGACAGCAAGCCAAATCATCCTCCCCGTTTTGCACTGTGCTGAGCTCAAAACCTAATAAATAATGTTAATCATGCCATCCGTTTCCTCCTCGGGGAGTGACTGGTAAATGGTTATTAATGCAATGATAAATTCCTATGTTTCCTTTCCAGTCCCGGCAGTGGCACTAACGTCTGGTTACGTCTCATGATTTCCAGGAAAACCAGTGCCCGCACCTGCTCTTTTACCGCACCCTTGTTCATTCACGGTTTTTTCTCGACTGCTGCAGGTTTCAACAACCCCGGTGTTGCCCTGCCGACATCCCTTTCCCAGAAGTGTGAAATTAATCCTGCGCGGCCGCAGCACCGTTTAGCGCTGATCCCATGGGAACTGCACTCCCCCCCGCCCCCACTGTGCTGCCTTCCCTGCCTAAGGAAAACGAGCAGTGAGGTATTGCTTATAACCCAGGTGCACATTTTGAAACCTGGGATGCTGATTGTGACACGGGCTATCAGCCAAATTCCCAAATATCTTGAAAAACTGGAAAACCACCGCCGGTGTGGGTGGGCGGCTCATCCTCCCCCAGTTATTTGCGGTGCCCAGCAGAACGGCAGCGCTGGGACGTGATTCAGTGCCTGTGCGAGCACATGCTGGTGTCTGTCAAAGGTGGTAGCTGCTTTGGTGCTGCCCTGCCTGCGAATCTGCTTTTTGCAGACAGCTGGGTATTTACGAGTTTTATATTTACCCCGCAGTCGTGCAGTTTTGGTGTATATCCACTGATTTCTAGTGGTTTTCCTTCTGTGTGAGTTTTCCTGCACGTGCAAGGAAAGGCGTGCAGGGAGGAATCTGTTTCTAGGCACAGAAGTACCTTTGGGAGAGACACTGAGCATATGGATGTCACACTCCCAAACTGGGCTAGAGGCAGATCTGAACGCCGGGATTCGGCTCCTCTCTTCGGAACGTGTAATTTGGCCAAAGAGAGAAAGAATTGCATTAATACAGGGAATACACAGTAAGCCCAGGCAGTGAGATTTTTCACAGGAAATTTTCAAATATGTCTTAACATATATATTTCATTGCAAGCAGCAGCTCTAACGTGAAAGCAATCCTGTTATTTCTGTTCTGGAAAGCATCCAGTACCCTGTGAGCCTTCTAAAAAAGCGGCGTAGCTCAGTCACGGCGAGGGTGTGTTAGTGCGTACAGGGCGAGTATTGCTGACTTTGTGATCAGCAAAAACCTAACGAGCTCCTTTTACCAGGGAAATACAATGGTCTTCCCGGAAAGCTGCCGTGCCCACCGCCCCGCTGCCCTCCCTATCGCTGGCACTGGAGGGACCCACGGGGGGGACGTGTGTGGGACCAGGCTGCCTCTACGAGAGGCTCGGAGGCTCGGTAAGGCACTGAGAAGTTGCTTCAAATTCAGTTTATGACTTTTTTTTTTTTTTTTTTTAAAAAAAATGAGTTGGAAAAGCACTTTGCTGCGGGTCCCTCTTCCTCCCTGCCCTGAGAAATGGCTGTTACTGAAATAGCTGGGAGATAACCTAACGCCCGCCGGGAGCAGGCTGTTCCTCCACAGCTCTAGGGATCTGGAAATCCTAACGAACCAGCTAGGTATGGTGGATCCATCAATCTTCTTTCTTGCCTGCTGCTGTCAGCGTGCCTGGGTGCAGGCTGGATGGTTAGAAACCCCTGGATTGTAATGTGAGGTTTCCACCATCCCAGTTTCCCTCTGTGATTTCCACCATGTCCGATCCTCCTCCCCTTCTCCCCGCCACCCTTGTCGCTGCACGGGAGGCTCGGACGCGGTCGCAAACAGCCATGCAGGGCAGCACAGCGCAGCGCACACCTACAAACCGAGGCGTGTTTGCAGCCCCGCACGAGACCGGCCCCGTGCCAAACCAAGTGCCGTGGGACACGGACCCCATCTTCCTTCTGCCATGTCCTGCAGCCTCCTAAGCAAAGCCCGGGGGGTGGCTGCCTGGGGCTTTCTCCCGTGCACCGCTGGGTGGTCACCTACCTCCTGGCAGGCTTACGGGCCCGCAGCCCTTCTCTTTGGGACCTTGCTCCTGCATAAAAATCCGCTTTGTACAGAGCCGCCAGAGCCCGAAATGAGCCGCTTCACAGGTGGCATTGTATTCCTCCACTTTGGGGCTCAGCACGGCCCAGTGGTCAGTCACTACGGCTGCAAACAGGAGCGAGATGCCCACCAGGATCACAGAGAACGTCAGCCGGACCTTCAGGGGTTTGTTCTCATCCATCCTGCTCCAGCCCGGTGCTCCCGGCGGAGCGCGGCGGGTGATTCACCGGGGCTCCCCAGATCCTGGCGCATCCAAGTGTTTGCAAATGTCAGCCTCGCGTCGCCGGGCGGCCGCCGGCAGCTGCTGGGCTGTGTCAGCCGGCGCAGTGAGGAGGTCGTTAACGCACGTAACGAGAGCGGCGCCCGGCAGAGCTCAGCTTTCCGCCCCGTCCCACCACGCTGCTTGTGCATTCCCACCCGCCGATCCCCACAGCCGCCCCAGCCGCCGCGCAGAGGCTGGGATCTCTTGGCTTGGGGCAAGCCCAGAAACAGGCTTTAATAGGACAATTAACTTTTCAGCCAGGTTATAAACCCATCTGTGTGTTTATGCTAGTGCTGGGCCGGAGCCGGGATCGACGGGGAGCAGTTCAAGAGCCCTGGCAGCCCTTCAGCTTGCGGCAGCCCCCGCAAGGAGTTGGGGGCTGGACACCCCTCCAGAGCGGTGCGGCATAAAGGATGGCAAAACAAGCAAACATTGATTTTAGTGTTTATTTTTTATCACAGTCACTGTTAACTAACCTGAAGTAGTCTAAGTAGTCGGGGCGTGTGTGTTTCTTTTGCCTTTTGCCTGTTTTTTCTAACGCGAACCTACTGGAGTGCTCGCTTGCTTTCCCACCACGCGGGTTTCCCTCCACGCGTCCGTTCCTTCCTCCACGAGTGACTTCGGTCACCCTGAACCCAGATTGCCAGGGCTGGGGCCAACCCCTCTCCTTCCCTTTGGTATTTCAGCTGATCGTAATGTTAATGTGATGATAATGTCGTTGCAGAGGCCACTCTGGAGATGACATTATAATTGGGATGTCAAACTGAGGAGGGTGACGGTACCTGAATGTCAAAGGAATGGTTAAAAAAATGCCAGTGGAAAGCTGCAAATATCATGTTACCATGTCAAAATAATGTCTAAGCTACTCCAGCCCTGTTTTATGAACACCCCAATTTGATGTCAAAATAAAAGTGTGCGGAGGCGTCAGCTCAAATTAACGAGGGCAATCTGAAGCAAGCAGTTAAGGCGGGAGGGGAGCGTGGGAAAGGGAGAGGAAATAAGGAATAAGATAAAAGATATTGATCCAAAATCACTGTCATTGAAATATGACTTAAAGGGGTTAACATTACTGTGCTGCATGTGTGACAGACAGCCCTTAGACACCCCTGGGGAAGCGGGTGGCTGCCTGAAGCCGGCACAGCACCTGGTGCCCCGGCCCTGCTGCAGAGGAGCTGGGAAGGAGCGAAGGTACGTGGTGCAGAAGTGATGAGAAGGGGACCAGGGAGGGCACTGGGGACATGGGGCAAGGCAGGGCCCCCAGACCATGGGCACGTCTGAAGGAAGCTGCTCAGAGCCTTGCACAGGACCGTGATGTGCCGTGTTGGGGCTGGGGGAATTGGAGGCTTACATTTAAACCAGAACCAAGAGTTCTCATGAAAGTGGAAAAGCCTAGAGGGAACAGACTTTAAACCAGAAAAGGAATGCATTAAAAATGTAATGCCTTTTCCTTTGAAGTAGTCTCTTGTTAAATTTCACTAGACATCAGTCGATCTTAGGAGCTGCATCCTAATTTTGCTTCCTTGATGCTACAGACTCCACAGGTCCTCTGCAACTTGAGCGAGGGAAAGAGAATGTGTGTTTGCAAATGTGGGCACAAAGTAAGGTTCTGGTTGCTGAGGAAGCAAGTGCTAATGATCACACTTTAGACTAATTACAACCTACAAGGACTGCAGGGGTGGGAACTCATTAATTTTTTTTTGGTGTTGGTCTTTGTCTCTCTTCCAGTGTTGGCAAGGCTCATGCTTTTTGTTCTCATTGAAGTCCTCTGATCTGGCTAAGTTCCTCAGGGTTGGGTTTTGTTTTGAGTTTCCTAATAATAGCCAGGAAACAATGCAAGCGAGATCAGAGGGGAAAAGGATCCATCCTCCCTCCCCCGCCGAGCGGGGCTGGGGGTGTGAACCAGCTCTGATGAGCTCTGGCGTGAGCGGCAGTGCCTTCCCCAGAGACCAAAAATGGATGTTACGGCAGATGAGGTGAAACATCGTCCCCAGCCCCCCAAAAGGGGATCTGGACCCACTGATCCACGGCAAAGGAGGTGTTCCGTGGCTCCGTGGCTCCGTGGGCTCCATGGGTTTGCTGCATGAGCCGCTGCAGCGCATCGCAAGGGCCCTGCGGCCGCCTCCGGCCAGCCCTGGCTCCCGGTGCTGCTGGGGGTGGCTGCTGGGCGTTCGGTGGCACCGCCAGCAGCCCCTACGGTGGGGAGAGCCAAACGGGTGCTGTGCCCATGGGCTGAGCCTCTGTCCCCAGCCTGGGGGCGAAGTTGCCCTCCCTGGGGGCTGGTGGCCACCGGCAGATGCAGAAGCAAAAGGGATTTCTGGAGGAGCAAAGGGCTAAGGGAAACCTCAGAAGTTTTCTGCACATCCAGAAGACCACGATGCCTAAATCCTGTAGGAACGGTTCCTGCCGTCTCCCTGCGTCAGCTGGCAAGCGTTCACATTTAAAAATCAGTATCACGTGAAATATAAACAGACTATTAATGAGGACCTGTTGGGAAGCGGGGTGGCTTGTAATTAGCGCTTTAGCAGCAGCAAGTGAAAGACACAATTATGTTTCTCTGCTGGAGAAAATGCCAAAGGAGGTGTCTCAAGACCAGCCGTGGCACGATTCTGCCCTAGCAGGGTGCGGGCTTGCTCTGCTCCCCGGCACTCGCACCTTCCCGTATTCCTCTCAGACCAGCCTTGGCATTTCCCACAACCGGATTAACCCAACTCTGTGGTTCCCTTCCTGCCGAAGGACGTTCTACAGGTGAGAACAGCCCCGGGCGGAGGAGATGGTGCCTGGTCTGCTCCCAGTTCAAACACCTTCCCAGCAAGCGGCTTCCTTGACGGGAGCTCCCCCGCAGCGCTTGGGCTGGTACCCGGCCACGCCGCCAGTGCCATCTCCAGCAGCTCCCCAGCCCTGGGGCTGAAATCCTGCCGTCACCGAAGGCAAGAGAAAAATGTGTGTGTGCGCGTTTTTATTTTGGTTGGGTTTTTAATGTTTTGGGGTTGTTTTTTTTTTTTTTTTTTTGTCTCTAATAGATTCCGGCTGGCCTGAAGAAGGAGGTGGTGCTCCCGCAGCACTGGGCACAGCCAGCCTCTCGCCAGCCCCAGGCAGCTCCGGCCACCGCCCGCACGCCTGATCCACGGCTCCGTCCTCTGAAAATACTGACTGACTGCCATGCCCCGCCACCGCCCGCACGCCTGATCCACGGCTTCATCCTCTTAAAATACCGCCTGCCGTGCCGGCTGTGCCGTGCTGGTAAGCGATCCCTGCGGCTCCGGCGAAGCGAGGCGGCAGTAAGATGAGCCGCTTCGCGGACAGGTGCAGAGCACTCCTCATTCCCTTTTATTTTCGGCACCTCCCGTGTTTGTTAGCTTTCTCATTCCAAGGAAATGCCACATCCCCCTCGCTGGGCTCTTCTGCCACTTTCTGAAGCCTTAAGGCTTTTTCTGCTTTTTTTTTTTTCCTGCCTTTGCTTCCCCCTCGGCATCGTTTTTGATGCATCCCTGTTGGCAGCGGGGCAGGCGCAGCCCTTGGGGTCAGTGTTTACCCCCAGACCTGCCCAGCAATATGTGTGTGGGAAGAGCCGTTATTTATTTTAGTTCCAGGGACCCAGCTTGGGGATTGAGCTTCAAATGGCTTCACTAGGGGTGTCGCAGGCATTTGGAAAGGCGTCCCTGCCTCCCTGCAGACGTGCCCGTTGATGGGGAGAGGTGGGCGGGAGGCTATCCTGACCGTCTAGAGGCTCAGGAACCGGGAAGGTAAAAGCTAAAAGAAGTATTTGAAGAAGGAATATTATCTGTGATGCAGGGATGGTTTGGGATGCCTGGGGGTGCTGAGAGGCTGCTGAAGTGCTGCCTCGTGTTCGGTGCTGCCTGCACCGCCGGGATTTTGTGGTGGTGATGAGAGCCTGGCTTTCGCGGAGCTTCAGCACACGGGGTCGAGCTTTCTTCAGGCAAAACGGACAAGCCCAGCGAGAGGAGGATGCTCGGAAGTGAATTCATGTCAGACTTCAGGAGGTGGAGGCAAAGCACAGGCTCGGGGCTAGCACTTCAGAAGACACTGGCTCATTTTTCTTGACGGTGGTTTGCAGTGCCGCTGGCCACCGTACCAGCCTCAAACCAGGCACTGAAACCAGCGTGTGAATCATATGGGCCATGTTTAAGCTGGAAATGAGGTTTTTATTAGTTTCCAAGCCAAATGTCTGGAAATACCATGAAGATAGCTTATCTTGGAGATTTTGTGGTCTGTGGGACCACAAGAAGAGGTTTTTTCCCTCTGATGTACAGGCTTTTGGTACCATTCCCAGCTGCAATCAAAATACGTAGAAATGCAGAAAAACAAACACGGAAATCTCAGCTCGGAGAATCTGGAAGTTAACAATCTAGATACCTTTCTCCACACCAAACACATACATTTAAAATGGTTTATTTAAAAAGTAAGGGTTAAGTACATTATACATGGTTGTGATTATACCAGTAGAACTGAAGCACAGTGGAAATAACACTTCAGAACTGCAGACAGAAACGGAGCCTCAAGGGACGTGATATATTAGCCCTTGTGGATATGTGATCCATACAGAAAGTAAAGGAATTATAAAAATAGTTTATTGTACGGGCATATGAAGTGATTTCTCCTTTGACTCCTTTTGAGTGGGAGAAACTAGGAGGAGAGCGCCGACGATAGACCTGAAACTTTTGTTTCTCAGAAAACTGAATCTGATCCGATAGTTTTTTTTTTTTTGGTCTGCTGTTACGGTATGCTATAGGATAATACCAAGAGACTGATGATCCTTAATGATATGATGATGATATCTGCAGGCCTTGTTGAGAAACGGGGGCTTATTTGTTTGGTGCTGTCCAGGGAAACCAGAGAGATGTGGAAGAACAGATGACTATTTTTTAAATTTTTTTTTAATTTTTTTTTTTAACTGTCACTGAGTGGTTTGAAGGTCTGAGCACAAGCTAATTCTGTAGAGACAGATCAGCCACGAAGCAAGACACTGTTCATGGGCAGGTATGCTGCCAATTTCTCAGTTTTGTCAGAATCAGATTTTCCACAGGAAAAGACTGATTTTTGGAGGATTTTTTTTTTTTTTTTTTTACCTGGAATTGTCAAATGAGACAACGATATTCTTTGCTTTGGTTGCACAAATTACTGTGCTGCAATTTGACGTAGACCGTGAGTTTTAAATCGCAGCCCCCGTTCTCTCCCAGGACTAAAGCTCTGGTCGCTGGTATCTCCCTGTGCCTTTGTTCCCTGTCCAGACCCCGTATCCCATGAGCATCCCATGAATACTTCCCCGCTCTGGCTCTGTTTTTCAAAGGTGCCTGCTGGAGCAGGAGCGGATGGAGCAGGGCATCACGCCCAGGAGCGCTGCTGTAACCAGCCCAGCTCCAGGGCAAGAGGCTCCGGCAAAGCTGGACATCCCAAAACGCTCAGCAAGACTTTTTTTATTTTTTATTTTTATTTTTATTTTTTTTGCTGATGTGGCATAAAACCACTGCAGGTGCCTCTGCAGGTCTGACCCGGGCTGTAGCAAAGCCTTGGACTTTGGCTGGAATCAGATGGTCGGTTGGTTTTAAACACATTCACTGGAGAAAATGAGGATTAAACGAACCAAACGGACGCGCGAAGCAAACCTCACACTGTCAGCTTCCAGTTCAATGTACATGGGTTTAGAAAAACAGCCTACATCTAACTCCTGGGTTTAAAGGGAATGGTTTTATTCTTAATTACAGTAAACACGGATGAGGACTTATTTCTAACTATTAGTTTATTAACACAGTGGGAAACAAATAGTTCTGGGAAATTGCACTTGAAAAATACATCGACTATAATTAGATGTAAATTAATTAGCACTTAGTATGACACACTAATGAGACAGAAGGTTTTTTTTTTTCATTGCAAACTTCTACTTCTATCATAGCTAATCAAAGTATTTTAATATTACGAAGTCTCAAAAAGTAGGAAATAATTTATTGTTTGAAAGCATAAAGATTCTTGTAAAAAAAACCTTTCATCAAGAACTTTTAATAATTTTAGAACTCTTTTATGTTGTCCTAGCCGAAAAGTAGGTAAAAAAGTTTTCTCGACTGCCTCTGAATTTTTTTTTTTTTAAAAAGCTTGTGTAACATCTTTCTCCATAGTGTGTTGATACAGAAAGTAGCACAACATTTTCTACTTTTAAATCGTTCCCATCACTCTGTTCGCTTTAGCTGTCAGAGTTCAGAGGTTTGAAAAAGGATCCCAGCAGAGTTTTAACCTGAATGGAAACTCTTAACAAGCAGGGATGAAGGCTCCAACCCACCTCTGCCAAAATAACGATGCTGCTCTGCGAGGCTGAGGGCTGGGCAGAGCTGAACAGCAACTAGGGGAAGACTTTTGCTTAAAATTGTGAGAATTGTGTCTTGGTTCTTGCAAGGAGAGAGGCTTAGGCAGGGTTTACCTCGGGGGGAGAGGAGGTTCAACTTGCTTTTTTGGGATGTTAAGGCAGCTCCTCCGGGGTTTCCCCAGAGGACTTGGTTCCACTAGCTGAAAGCCTCGTATCCAAACCACCACCGAGTCACAGGCGCCGCGGCCATCGGCGGGTAAATTAAGACTAAAGAGGTTTTAACAGTTTGGCTGAGATCACCCACCATCAGTGAGCCAAGCTTTCCAAATCATAATTTTTTTTAAATTTTTTTTTTTTCTCATCACCACTTCTCTAGTCTGGCAGCAAAGATTTTCTAGGCAAAGATGACGGGTATATTCCAAGGAATCTACAGGAATTAGGTGCTCCTCTCTCGCTGCACCTGATCCATCCGTGGGGAATCGGGCACCTCCCT
>JAVJGJ010000001.1:122503978-122540215 GCA_035590215.1 Microhierax caerulescens
GAGAGGAGAAACCCACCATCTGGCCCGACTGCTGATGCGGTGCCGGTAGCGCCGCGGTCCCTCCCGGGTGCCATCCTCCTGGCTGACACGCACAGCGAGCGGCGCCGCTTCCCGAGGAGAAACGGCCAGATGTTCCAGCTGATGCTTTCTCATTTTACTTTTGATGGCTGTGGCATTCCCGATCTAGTGAATCGCTTCCTAACGATTCCCCTGGTAACTGGTGGCAAAACTCCCACTGACTGCAAAAGGGACAGGACTGGGCATTTCATAACGGCATCGCAAAGCCCCCGGGAGCCTCCGCTATGGGCTCAGCCTCATTAGGATGGTGCAAATGTAAAACAAAGAAAAGAAAAAAAAAAAAAACCAAAACCAAAAAAAAGAAAGACAGTCCCTGCTTGGGAGGCTTATGCCTGTATGATTTGAAACAGCGAGAAAAGTCTGTCTCCTACCGAAAACTAGCAACGCCGCTGCACGTGTTCTTTACAGATGGGGCATTTTCTGGCTGGATCTAAACCCAATTCAGACAGACACATTACTATTCAGACAGCGTCTTGCAGGAATTGGCAAATCCAAGTAGTGAGGGTGCAACGTCTTTAATCAAAGCCCATGGGGTGCTGAGAGCCCGTGCTGTTGTCCTGGGTGTACCCAGGTGTGTGAGATGGAGTTAACAGTGCTTTTGGGTCAGTTTTTAGAGTCATTAATTATTAAAACAAGATGTAGTGTCAGTCTCTGTGCTGCTCGATGTGGAGGACCCCAAATCCCCACCTGTCTGTTAGTGTCCTGGCAAAAGGCAGCATGGGCTTAAAATCTACCGTGGGCCACCCTTTCTGGTTGTGTCCTGTATTTTATGGCCATCCTATTTATAATGATTTCAATCAAATCAAAGATCTTTCCTAAAGTGCTTCAGTGATACCATCGGAAGGATCCTGCCAGACACACCAACTATAGAGGGTGGGTTGTTCTACTTGTAGCAATAATCTTCAGAGATAATTTTTCTGTAGCAGGTAATTAATGTGAAGAGAAACAACACACACAGCTGTAGAGTAAAACTCTACAGCATATTTTCCGATACAACATATACTTTTAGCTCTGAAATTTAAAAGGATGCTCACAGGTACCATGTAGAATTTACATATGTCTCCTCATAGCGGTAATAAAATGGCAGCACATCAAAAAACATTAGGGCAATCTGGTTTTTGCTTTCTCCCTTGCTTTTTTTTTCTTGCTTTTTTTTTTTTCTTTTCTTGTTTACCATCCTGTCTGTTTGCATCGGCTGCTCTGCACCGCTACGCGTTGTGACACCTCCTTCGGTGAACCGCCGCAGCGCACCACACTGCTGCTCCCCACGGGGCTCTGAGCCCCGGCGTGCTGCTCGTGCTTTTATCCTTCTCCGAAAGGCAGGAGCCAAGCCAACGGCTTTTAAAAGGGGACGCTACGGCACGCGGGGCAGAAGTGCGTGAAGGTGTAGACGTGCCCTGAGGTTCCCAGCCCCGCTCCTCATGGCTGTGCCTCTGCAGCGCAGCAGAGCCCTGCCATCCTCCCGCAGGCAGCGAGGATGAGCATGGCTGAAATCCCCCCTTCTGCGATGGGGAAGGTGGACGCGCTTCGTGCTGGCTGGGGGCAGCTCGGGGGGCGGCTGCACAACGGCAGGAGCGGGGGGAAGCTGGGGCACACACACGAGTGGCAGCCCCGGGGACGGGTGGGCTTCCCACGCGCGGCAGCGATCCCGCAGCCACTTGCTGGGGGATGCACAGACATGGGAAGGGCAGCGTCTCAGGCACACAGGTCGGTGGGCGCTGTCACGGGGATGGTTCCATAGGAGGGGTCTTGTTTGAGCTCCTCCACGCGTGCGTTGGCACCGTGGCTGTTGCTTGCTGGGTTTCACAGGGAGCAGCCTAAATGCCAAAAGGGCAAAATCCAAACTCCTGCTCCTACCCGTATCCTGGACCAAATTCTCCTAAAACCAGTCTTTTTTTTTTTTTTCACTGAATTCAACAGGGTTTTGGAGCATCGATCCTGTTAGAACATCACGTTTACGTTTATCTGAAGCCTGTACCAGACTGGCCCCTGTGGAGCAGCAGAGACCACTCACACTGCTCTTTCAGAAGATGCACGCAGCGTTGGTGGATTGTCTAAGCCAGACAGGTAAAATAAGGGTTAACCACAACGTGGCCCTCTGAGAACCTTGTACCCAGAAATGGCTAAAAAGCACAGTGAGCGACAGAAACAGCAGATTGCAAAGGTGTTGCACAGAGGGCAACACTGGGAGGGAAGGGCTCACGTCTCTGAACAGGATGCAGAGATGCTCTTGTCTTAGACAATGATTTGGTCCCTGTTACAGAGAGGGATGAGCTCATCTCTTCTGGATTTAGGTCACAACCTTTCAGTAATCTCTTAATCAACCGTATGCATTTTAAGTGGAGCCGCAGTTTTTCTTATGAAAGTTAAAGTGGAGTCCTGTTTGTGCCGAGGGCGGGAGGACAAGCTCTCCGCTGCTGGGGGAGTGCGCCAGGCTGATTCTGCGGAACACATAAAGGGTTGGACCAACTGGTTCTTAAATTAAGATCTGTACTTAGTCCCTTTGGAAAAAGCTTTTAGGAACACCCATCACAAGTGGACTTGCAAACAATTCAAGCTCTTGCCTTACTGCGGAGCCCTAGACTGTTATCTCCGTTTTCTCCAAGCGCTTTTATCAAGATGCTACTTAATTCCTCTTTCCTTTACGGTCCTTTTGTTAACGATGTTTGTTTCCTAAAGCTGACTTGGCGTCAATTTAACATTAGTTCCAAGGCTTTGTGTGAAAGATAAATGCAGCTGTGCTCACACTCTGCTCGCCCGTCTGCGCCTGAGCACTGAAATCACGTCACCTGAGCGCTGACTGATCTGAATTGACAAGAGTGAAGATGAAAAAAAAAAGCTGGGTTATCTGGTAAAACATACTTTTTGTAAATTTTGTTTCTCTCGTCTTAACAACGGGAAGTTTTTTTCCAGAAGTGAGCAGAAGGGCAGAGCGGTTTTCTGAGCGGTGGTTCAGGTAATTAACAGCAGTGTAATTGGGGAGTGTTTTGCCTCGCCGGGGGTTTCAGCCAGCAGCATCATTCGCTGCTCCCTGAAGCTTTCCCAGCACCTGGTGAACTGCGGTTCCTCCTCTGCTAAAGGGCACTGCTTTCAGCCTGGCTGCTCAGGATGTTCAAAAGCAACAGCTAGGCAAGGTGTCCTCTGGGGAAGGGGAAATCTGCCTCAAACTTTGCAGGATTCATGAGGTTTCACGCTCGAGTTCTGAAACTTCCCATCAGCTGAGCGCACGCTCATCTGGAGGAGATGAAACCCTTGCCCTTCTCTTGAGCACGGGGCTGGGGTACGGAACGACTTCTGCGGCCGCTTGCACGCCAGCCCGGAGCAGCAACGGCTGGCTGGCCACGCAGGGAAGCCCCAGCCCGTGCTTGTGCTGAGATTTTGCTGTTAGCTGCAGAAATTTCAGCTTCCTTCCTACAGTGCAGCAATTTCACTGCAGGGGGAGGTGGCTCGGCAGCTGCAAAGGATGAGGCTTGCATAAGGGTTGAGTTTAAGCGTTAGGAAAAGCTTCCTCACGGGCTGCAACCCACTCCTCAAACCTGCTTTGATGCACTTTATCAGATAAATGCTCCCTCTGCAAAATATCCTCGCCCAACTGGGAATGACAGCTGTAGTTTTCATTTGGAAATTTTCCATATGATGTTCAAAGAGTAACACGAGTGTTCCCCTGGCTGAAGAAACCCCTTGACACGGGGGTCCCCAAGGGTCACAACTGCATCATCTGCAGCGTGAACTGGACATACATCACCACTGCTCCGTGCCACCCAGTTTGGGCCAGTCTCTTGCCATGAATAAGACCTGGGTGGCACTTTACAGTAGAGGAACCCAGGGAAATCCCTCTGGCCACACCTGGTAAACCCGTGTAGTAGGGGCTACTCTTCACTTACGGAGAAGGTACTCTGAGCTGTCATGGTCATAGTCATTGTCTTCAGGGAAGTGGTTGATTCGGAAGCAATGTCCTTTGTAGATTCCTAAATGAAAACAAAGCAAACATGACACGTAAGGAATAGAACCAGGTAGATGCGCTTCTGCCGGCTCCGTTTTAGTTCCTTTCCCTCCCAGGCTGTGTCAGTAAATTATTTGTGTGTAGTGTTGGTCACTGGGGGTTTTATACCATCGAGAAACCACCTCTAAGGGCACAAATTTGGGGCAGATTGGGCTGAAGCCCAGCTGAAGGAAGGGAGAGCCAGGATTCCTGGGCTCTTTCCGCCAGTATGCCACTAATATAGTTCTCCTGAATTTTTTTTTTTTTTAATCTCTCTGTGCTTTCCTTTATCAATGCCGTGCTTATCTTACAAACATACTGAATTCACAAAGCTGCTTTTTGTGCCCGGAGCGACTGTCACTCTGGGTCTCTGCTCTGCCAGGTGCCAATCCAGCACCCATCACCCCTCCTGTCTCATCCCGAGGGAAGTGCTGGCTTGCCTTAGCACAGCCGGTGGATGCTGAACAGTCTGAGGCCTCTTCAGGTACTCTCTAGGCTTTGGAAAACAAGTCCATAAATCTCCTCCTGCTGCAATTTAAACCCGTATGTCCCCCTCAAGGTTGGCTCAGCTTTTGATGGCATATTTGTTTAGTTAACCGGGAGCCTGTGCAGTAAGTCAGGGTGCGAGCGTGCGCTCCTGATACCTGCAGGAACAACGCCAGCGGTGGCGAGGCGAATCCCTCGGTCAACCGAACAAGATGAGGTTCAGCACTTTGTCCATCTGCATAAAGCTTTAATTAGTATTTTGTATTATTTTCTACCACGGCTGCCCATCGCCACATCCAGGCTCAGCTGCAGCTGGGGAGCTGCTGCATGGCGAGCGGCACGGGGACCTCCCCAGAGAGCGTGCTGCAGGAGCGGAGCCCCGAGGTGCGACTCTGCCTTGGTGCTTTCATTATTCATTAACCAGCGCTTTCATGCTCAGGAGCATCCATCACCCAGGATGAGTTATCCTCTGCACAGGAGCTGCGGTGCTTACAGCTCGAGCCGGCAGAAGGATTTAAACCCCATCAGTTAATACTGCTTTAACAGAAGCACAGCTGCAGCCTGTAGGATATAAACGTGGATTTATTTCACCACCTATTACCGATGATTACAAAGATCTCAAAAGAATTACTAATCCGGAGGATTTAAATTGCACCCTGTGAGTGTCAACTGCAGGTTTGCTACTGTGTGTTTAATTCCTTCAGTAAATGATGTATCTACTCTAATTGCGGTAACACGGCTCAGGCTTTCTCGGCACAGCACTTCAAAGGCTGTGAACAAGAAAGTGGCTCACGCCACATCTGGAGGTGACACACCTGTCCTGCCTGCCAGGTGACGGGAGCGCTTCAGCTGGGGCTGCTCCTGCTAAGCACATCTGCCCTGGCAGCCCTCTGTTTGCCATCAGCTGGCTTGTTGCTCCTGATGACTCTCCAGCAGGGCTCTCCAAAATTCAGATTATAAAAATCCCGGTGCTTATTTTTATGGCAGTTGACGCAATGAAACTAATTCACTCCCAGCATAACAGGCCCTCTGAGACTGGCTGGTCATGTCTTTGAGTCTCTCTGTTATGGCACGCCAGTTCAGAGGCAATACAGAGTATGATTTTTATCCTCTCCTATTGATTAAGGAAAAAATATAAATAGTCTCCTCACCCTAATTACCTATGGAAATAGGCTTTTCAGTGGCTCAGTGCTGGTGTGCGTATAGGTGGGGCCGTCGCTCAGCCTGGGTATATTTCTGCAATAACTTTTAAGGTAGCTGGTTGAATTTATCCGGAGCTGATACAACAGCAGAAGGACCACAGGGACCTGAGCTCCCCCAGGTTCCACGCAGACAGGTAGGGGCATGAAGCAGAGAGCTCCATCCCTGGAAAGCTGCTCTGTGCACTTGCCAGAGCAGGTTCTCCACGGCAGATGGAGGTGGGCAACAGCCCAAATCAGTGTCCTGCTTCCAGAGTTAAGAGACAAGCCGTCTGCAGGGCTGGAATGCTCCCCGAGCCTCTTGTGCCCGCAGCACTGATGGACTGATGGAGGGTCTGACCCCTGTAAAATGGCCTTACGTTATCCGACCCCAGCAGGAGCTTCCCTGAGGCCACCAAGCCACCCCCTCGCCATCCCGTCCACCGCGGGGCTGCCAGGCTGCGGCAGGACGGGGCGCGCTGGCACGAGAGCGCCCGCGCTCTTCCTCTGCTACGGCTGGGGACCTGCAGCTCCTGCTGCTTAGATCTGGAACCTTCTACGCAAGAGAGTACTAGCAAGTCCAGCAGAGGCGAAAAAAAGAGGATAATTAGTCCCAAACAGAAAATTCTACGTAAGCTTGAGAGTTCCTTTCTATTTCCAGTTTTTAGGAATTCTGAGATCAGTCATTCCGGCCAACTTTTTATAGAAATAGCAAATGACTGTGAAATTTGGACCTGTACCAAAGACTGGGAATCCAAAATATTCTTCCCCATATTTCTGCTGTACTTCAGAGCACAGATATTGGTTCAGGGTCCTCTCTAGTGCCTACAGGATTTGATAGCCACTAACAGCAGCAGGCTGGATAAATTTTTTCCATAAACTTCACAGGTGTCTCATAACTCAGCAGCAGCTTATTGAACTCTCGGTGAGGCTTGACGTTGCTATCAAGCACTCTGGTGATCTGCAGGGTACTGAGGGCCCTTTTAACCCATAATGTATCAGAAACAAAATATTGCCAGGAAATGTAACAATTTTTTTTTTTTTTTTTTCCCTAATGATGGACTTTGAAACTCAGATTTGGGAAAAACTAAAACTAGCTGGGTAGAAGCTACCGAAGCAGTGGTCAGCTTTAAAGGCACAACGTTTGACTTGTACTTCGGCACGAAAAAACAAAAACAAAACTAAGATTTGGTGGCACACCCAGCTCTGTGCCCCAGCGAGCGAAGCAATGCAAAAGAATAAAAGCCATGAAATAGAAGAGGTGGCAGAAAGGGGAACGCCTCGATTCCACGCAGCAGCATTTGCACAGGGTCCGGGCTCCTCGAAGCTCTTCTCTATGGCTTCACAGGGGATGCCTCGAAGAAACGTGCAGCCAAAGGTGGCCACTGGGCCACGCTCCAGAAGGCACACGTGGGCCGCTTCCCACACCGGGATGCGACGTGGAAGAGAGATTTCCTTCTTCGCTTAAGTATGGGGATGCAGTCCCTTATACCCTTGGGAGAGGAAGATGGAATATTTATCTCCTACTGCTGTACCCACTGGAGAGAGATAAATAAACTGCAATCACTGCCTAACAGATACTAAAATATTGAGAAGTACTTCTGGATATCTCTTGAGAGTAAGCCATAATATCCCACTGAGATGCTGTGAGTATTATTCCTTTCTTTGAATGATTACTGATATGTTTTAAATGATGCTTTTAGAAATACAAATATTATAAGGCATTTTTTTTTCCTCATAATAATAACAACTTTGTTCTGAATTTTGAGCTAGTACTTCAGGATCTGAGTTATTGATAATGAAGAGGCAGAGTTTTGGAAGTGTTGCTGATGGTGTAAGGTCGTTTTTTTTCCCCACTGGTTGCAGCGCACTTAGCAGGCACTGAAAAAGTAAGAATTGTTTCTGACTCACTTTTACTCTATGTTCAAGGGCTTCTCTGACAAGGTTAATACTTGCCAGTCTCACTAAGTGTTGCTCAGATAACTGTAATTACAGTGTGATGTACTCAGATAATGTGATAAGGGAGGGAACTGTAGTGCCTAAGTGAAGATTAAGCTTTGTTTTGGGGTTTGAGAGCTCAAAGCACATCGAGTTTTCATCAGTAAATCAAAGTAGCGATCCTAAATTCTGATGACATACTACCTTCTCCTTGCTCTTTCTCAAGCAATCCTCTAATAATCCTGCCTGTACCATTGCAGAATTGTTCGCTGGGGGTTTAGTTTTTGATGACTGAGGGCAATGGTTGGTGCTGTAGGATGCAAATGCTTATTAACTTTGTTTGTGCCCATGCACTACATGAGCGTGTTGTTGTTGGCTACGTCTACCAAACAGCTTTTTCCCATGGTTAGTATTTATCAGTGACATCGTTCCCTGATGCCCTGGAAGTGTTTGCACAAGTTGGCACTGGAAGAGAGAGCATTTAAACCTCTGACAATGTTTGCCAAGGCAGGCTGTACTTCTGCCTTCTCCCCGTCCTAATCCTGAATATACAGGATTATATTATTATCTTGTTATTAATCTTGTTATTATATATACAACAAGATCTTCCCGTAACCTTGGCGTTCTGTTGTCACTTAAAGTAGGTTCCTACCGCGCACGATGCCAGCAGCGCTGCAGCAGAGGACCCTGTCTGCGGGGTGCTCCTGTCCACGGCGATTTTTGTCCCCTCGCTCTGAGCACAAGCTTACGGGAGGCGATATCTGATAAGAGCGGGGGACACACATGAGGGTAGACGGGTCGAGCCGCTGCCCCCTTCTCCATCAACAACTTGTGCAGAGCTGTTGCTCGATTAACTATGTCATCTTCCAGCCCTCTCCCCCCGCCCTCGTGGGTGAGACTATGCAGTAAAACATCAGTTTGGGGGCTTGGTTGAGGAGCTTTTCTTGTTTTCTCATGGGACACCGGACATCTGCGACCTCCTTGCATCAAACTCATCCCTGCCAACGTGCCGCGTTCTTGTAGCTCTTGAGCAGCTAGGGATACCTCGCACGCACACGTGCGCGCTATTAATAGAGTGGAGCAGGGCTTTCTCCTGTGGGGGGTTACACGGATGGAATGAGCGCTATGGATGTCAGCGGCAGAAGTGGTCGTACGGCTACAGCGATCACCTGCGGGCAGGTAAACACGCCCCAGAACTGTCTAGCCTCAAATCCTCCTAACCAGCTGCTTTCTTTCTGGCAAATGTGGGTCTTCTGGGAGGAAGATGTGGAAGGAAATGATTTTCAAGATCATTTGACAGTAAGCGCTTGCAGGTACGGGGAATACAAGTTGCAAGGAGCTGCCTGTATATTAAACATGAGGCAATTAGTGAGGAAGCATGGGAAATGTGGCCTGATGCTGCCGCTCATTGCACCTATTCTGTGATGAAGTGCTGCGCTTCGGTTCCAGCGCCAACCGTTAGCCCGATTTACCGCTACCCTTGGACATCTGAAAGTTTAAATGACAAGTTTTCAGAATATATCAGCACAGGGAAGGCTGACAGACAGATAGCATCACAGACAACAAGAGAAGTGTGACATGCGGAGCAGGGCTGTGGTGGCAGAAGTTATCTGAACGCAGTGTCCGTCCGAGCACGCCGTGTGGGACCAGGTTTCCTGAACAGCATGTTACGATGTTATGTTAAACTTCCCTTAATTACAGTAAGTGAGGGTGTGTCAGCACCAGACTGTGCCAGCAGAGAAGGGAAACAGTTATATATATATATATATATATTTTTTTTTTTTTTACCCTTAGGAATATTTCTCTGCTGACAAGTTCTGAAATCCTTTGCTGCGTGATTTGAGCAATAGTGAGCAAAGGAGATCAGACATGCCAAAAAATGTTCCTCTACGCAAAATTTACAGTGCGGAGCCCATCTGTGCACTGCGTTCATTTCTTTGATTTTCCACCGGCACAGCTCCCCTGTCTCCTGGGCTGACACGCCGCAGCGAGCGCAGCCACCCAGCTTACTTTCTTTTCTCTTCATTCCTCTCGTCGCGAAGTAACCCTTGAAAAGAGGAATGGGTGATGGACCTCCTCTTACTTCCAAAACCTTCTGCTGATGGTTGAACAGGGACTGTTGCAGTCCTGAGCTCCCCACTCAGGCCACAAGAAGTAGCATTAGGTGTTTTCATCTAACTTGGCACTTTCTACGTTAAACAGTCCTGAGTTCGATGCTTTGTCTCCTGCTGTTCGCTGAGAGTTTCACCAGCCTGTCCTTCAGTTACCTGAATGAACACAGCCCCTGTGAGCCTCCTCCAGAGGACCTTTAATGTTGTCATTATAAAAGAAATCATGAAGTATTGATGCAGATCATGTGCAAGACACCCCCCCCATGCGAATCTGCTACCCTGCATTGCTGCTGTAACACCGCCTTCATCCCCAGGGTGGATGGAGCCAGCAAAGAAGCCTCAGGAGGTTAAATACACATTTATTGGGTGTCTGCTCTGAGAAAGGTTTGGCTGTTGCGAGAGCCTCACAAAGCTGGAAACAAAAACACAAAGCTGTTTTTGAGATGGATGCTGCCCGACACCCCCTGAGCCCTGCCAGTCCAGGGAATATTTGTCCATATGACAAGTTTGTGGTTTTGTTTCATCCCGAAGGTGAATTTGATGAAGAGCCCTGCTAGTACCTGGGGTTATTGTCGTACTTTTCCCAGGTCTTGCTTTCAGAAAATGCTTAGGACCTAAAAAGATTGGAAGTCCCTCTCTGCCCCTGTGGGTAGCAGGGTGCCATTAGCCAGCCGGCCAGCCCACTGGAGCCTTTAAAGCGAATTCATCCCGAACCTGAACCGTGTTTCTCTACAGGTGTTGAGGCAGTGAAACAAGAATCGTTCGTTTTTCCTTGTAAAACTCCTTTCCTTCTTCCTCCGTCTTTCATCTCGTAGCTCAGATTTCACTTGTCTCTCGTCGTGGGGTGCTGAACTGCCTACTCAAGGGCCAGATCCTGACTGCAGTGCGGTGGACTCAGATCTGTCTCACCCAGTAACAGTGATCTCAGAATCTGGTCTTCTCCCTTTGCTCCCCCTCTACTTTCTGGGCAAAAAGAAAACGATTGTAAAACGTTGAAATGTATGAAATTCGCCCCACTTTCTTCCTTAGGAGCTGTCAGCTGTAACAAACCCTTTGGGTTCTTCTTTTGATCTATTTTCAATTGTCTGGTGGGCAAAGCAAAGCTCCTCCTCAAGTCTCTTATTTTCTTATCTTCTGCTGTGACATGAATTTCCCCCTTCCCCAGTCCTCCCCCTCCGCTGCCTACGGACCCTCCGCTGCTCCCAGCTTTGCATCAGTCCCCTCGGCGCCACGTGAGTAACCACCGGTCGCTTTTACTGCCTGCTCCATCTGACTCCTCGGTAATGTTTTTCAAAGCAAAACACCTTTGTGGTGTGTTAAGTGCCTCACGAGGGCTCAGAGCACCCAGCACCAGCGGCGCTGGAGGAGACGCGCGCTGGAGCAGCTCGCAGCTGCTTCTGCCCACGCACTTGCAAATGAGCTGGTGCTGGCAGGGCTCGCGCTCTGCTGGCACCCTGGCCTTCATTCTTAGCACTTGCCATTCTCTTCGAGACTGGCAAAAGCACGTTTTCTCCAGGAAAACTCCAGGTCTCAGTTTATCTTGTCGTTTGACCTGCTCAGTCCCACCATTAACCTCGCTTCACTTCTTCTCTGGCCTTCCCGCAGTGGTTAATGCTCACTCCTGTGTTTATCATAGACTTCCTATGAGAGAAGGGACTTATACCACCGCTCTCAAGTATTTAGGATATTAGAACCCGCCTTCCCCGACTTGCCTGCGCTGTGGCAGTGCCTGATCTGATTGCCTTTGGCCCTCTGCAGCCTCTCCTCAGCGCTCCTCTACAAAGCCCTCTCTGTTGGAAGCAGAGGCAGCTCACAGCTTCTCCTTTCACCATGAAGAATGAGGGTTGTGTTGCTCGACTCCTTGCATGGCTTTTTTCTGCCGTGGTCTCAGACCGTAGTAGAGCTCGTGCTCTGCATTGCAGAAGAGCCACCTCCACTGACGCGAGCGCCAATTTCACAGCCAGAAATAGCAACCAGCCAAGTTCCCGCTTGGGCAGTTTGACCTTCATGTCATGACCCACCTTTTTCTCTTCCAACGCTCTTGAATTTCCCGTGGCCCAGATGCGGTGCCTTAGCGGATCTCCTCCAGTACCCATGGATGCTCACCGTTGCCCGAAGAAGTTAGGCACACAGGAGAAGACGTATCTTGCTGCGGTGGTGACGAAGGCTGCTGCTGGGTGGCCACTTCTAGTTCTGGCTTGAACCATTTTAGTCTTCAAGCAGTATTATTTTGGCATGCTGCAATCCAGGACCTAACACCTGAATGCTGTTTTGTACAGCCTGGCAAAGCATCTTCAGATTCGGGATCACCTACACCAGAAGGCAGGCAGGGAAACGCTCACAGAGGCTCGGTTGGTTGTAATTTGCGTGGGCATATACAGCCCTAGCAGCCGACCTTCTGTTTTCAGCTGGGCAAATATCATCAAAGATGTTGTGCATGTGTATTTCTGTGTAAGAAATGAACAGATGCAGAAAAGATGCTTGCCAAAGATGACTTGAAAATTCTATGACAGCCTTTTATTCCATTATAAGATTTTATTGGAGACCTTGAGTGATGTTAGAAAATCCGTGGCGGCGAAACTCATTTCCCGAAGATTCACCTCACCTGCACATCTGGGAGCTAATAAAACACATCACAGTGTCTGGCTGCTGTCCTTTCAATCCTCTTCAGTCGTTACAAAACGGCTGCCAAGAGCACTGAGTGTCCTTGTGCTACCACAGTGGATACCAATGGTACCAGGGAAACGCGGGACAGCAGCGAAGCAGGTAAGAGTTGAGTCTACGTTACCTGTTGTTTTGAGCTACTTAATTTCCTTTTTCTTCAAACGTTCCTCTCATAAACCAGATAGATAAAAAGAGAACTGAGGTTATCGAGCAACACGCCTATCCTCTTCCCACCTGCCTTTCCTCGGCCGAAGAGCAGATAAAATTGCGTGCTGCGTTATTCCGCCACCACGGCTCAGGCATCCCCCGTAGCCCCTCCGTGCATTCCTACTACCATTTGCAATTTGCTCCTTATTAACCGTATCTTCTTCTGCTGCTGCTTGGATGGCAAAGTGAGGGAAATTTTGGGTCGAGAAGTGTGTGCCTGTGGCTTATTTTAGCCTTTCTTGTTGCTCTCATTTATGGAGCTTATTGAGGGAACAACTCTGTGTTTTCTAGGAAGAAACCCTGATGCACTTCCAGCCCTGATGTTCAGTTTGCATTTTGTAAATATGGGAAATAGGGGCAATTCCTCAGCCTGCCTATGACTTGATTTTTTGGGGGTGATGCTGGCGACGCTGCTCGAGGAACATTTTCAAGTCAGAGATAAGTCAGCCCTGCCACGGCGAGTGTTCCCATGCCTGGCTCAGTCCCAAGAAACTGTCAACGTTTCTAGTTGTCACGGGGTTGTTAACTCACTTCTCTGTGTCTGCTTTTCTATCTACCACCAACGGCCCACGCTCGCTGTGTTCTGCCTTCACACCTCGTCTCGTCCTGCATCTTCATGCTGCAGTCCTTTATCCTGGCAGCCCAGAAGTTTGGCTCACCACTCGTCTCCATACTTTGCTCTGCTGCCACTTTGCCAAAGCTGTTGCTGGGTGGCTGATACAATCATCCTTGTCCTTTTAAAATAAATTTGGAGCTTGGCTAGAAAATTCCATTAGAATTCTGGAGTTGGCTTTTCTACTTTGGCTAAAATTGGCCTAACACTCGAGGAGTTTATGTTGGCTTCTTAGGCGAGCATCTTCACCCATCAGAGCTTTGAACTGAAAGTCATTCTCCAAGAGCTTTCCAGCTCTTGCTTACATTCTGGTCCAGAATGCCTTAATTTAAAGAGGCACTTTAGTGGCCAGCAGTGCTTTTGGCACAGTGTGTCAGAGACTAACTCATTATTCACAGCTGTAACTCACAGTGGCCATCGTTGCTCCAGCACCTCAGAGAGCAGTGGGAAATAAGCTGTGGTGGCCTGTATGCTAGCCAGGATTCAGGTATATATTGATTTGGGCCAAAACCACTTTTTTTCCCCCCATTGTTCTTGACCCTGACATATTCACCTGTACAAAGACTGCTCATTCAGGCAGGCTGCTGCCAGTCCATCATAGAATCACAGACGTATAAAGACCTTTAAGATCGTCAAGTCCATCCACTAACCCAGCACTGCCAAGGCCACCGCTGACCCATGTCCCTAAGTGCCACATCTACATGGCTTTTCAATCTCTCCAGGGGTGGTGAGTCAACCACTTCCCTGGCAGCCCATTCCAGTGCTTGATAACCCTTTCGGTGAAGAAATTTCCCCACCAATCATCATGAACGGGCTGAAATGCCAAATTGTACCGGATGCAGTTTGGAGAACAGACAGTCATTTTGCCTGATGAAGCGTTCATATGCTGTAAAATGACAAATTGTGTTTATTTTCACACTGTCAAACTGTGCTGTTTTCCTGTGCTAGCACAATTGGAATCGAGCTTCCCTTAAGGGATAGTTTGGGTTTTATCCATATGGTTTCCCTTACTTCAGCAAGTCATCAGTTCTCCCTCATTAACATGGTGATCAACCAGGGCTTGATGGTTTTACCTCTTACAATCGCAGCACGTCTATAAAGCCTGTATAGTGCTCGGCACTACCTGGGGGAGGAAATTTAAGGAAATGGACATTCACATCTCTTCAAAGTCCCTACTGAGTTTCTAATATGAGACACAGTCACAGTCACGTCTGGGGAACGACTCTAGTTCTTGGACTAGATGAAACATAGCCAGTACAAGGTGAGATGCTTTGTCCCCTGTATCTTCTGCCACTTGAACTTTCACATGTGTGCCTTCTCATTCTTAATTCCTACTTCTAGACCCTCTTAAATTGCCATTTTTTCAGGTTCCTGAAATATCCTCATTTCACAACAGGTAAGGTTTGCAGTTGTCATATCGCAGTCTAAAATTTAAGTAGCAACTCTCCAGAACGAGGACCTGAGTGGTCCTTGGGGATGTTTGGGGTAACATGCACAGGATGCACCCCATCTACTTATGTAACGGAAAAACCCTCCAGATCTAGGCAGTAGAAGAACGGTTCACATTTTTGATACTTCTTTGAGATCTCATGGTGTAGCAGAAGCTTACAAGGCATCACCTTGTAATTTAATATATTTATATATATATTCATACACATATATTTAAATAAATAATAACAATAATGATAATGCTGATAATGATGATAATTATGATGATGATAATAATAATAATAATAATAATATGCATAAAATGAATTATTGCCTGCTCTAATATAAAGAACATCTCCAACCTGACATCTAGAACTGAACTCTTTCTTTACAAACCTTCTTTTGGTTCACTTATGCACCACAAATTTTTTCTTATGAAGGAAAAGCAAAGGTTACACTAGAAAGTAGTGATATAGGACCAAATATAGGATATTTGGGCACTCTGCAAACATGTAATGATTCCATGTCTCTTCAATCCATGGTGACTCATCATAAGATGACGGCACTTAGAAGAATAGTTGGATATTGAAGAAGCAATAGGGAAATTTCACTCCTTAGGTCATCTTAATTGAAGGGAATGCTTGTGGTATGTCTGTCTTTGTAACGCAGTGACCTTGAGTTGGATCTGCAGGCCTTCTGGAGTATGTCTTCCTCATCGCCATGCCAGCTTCTTCAGTTATACATAGAAGCTAAACCTCTAGAGATTGATCATGCACAACCAGTGATGCGGGACTGAAACAAGGCAGATGACAACGGGGAATCTAAAGGTGAGGAGAAAGGGGTGTAACTGCTGAACCCTGCTGATGGCTGGCTTTGGGAAATGCAAGGCAAAGGTTTCAAAAAATCATCTGCATGATGTATTAGTGGAAAAAGACGCTCCACTAGGAGAGGTTAGTGCGGTGCGTGTCGTCTAGTTGAATACTCGGGGCTAATGTCCACCCTTGGGAACAAACAACAGAGCTGCTGGTTGGGAAGAATAGAGTTTGGTATGAAAAAAATGAAGGGAACAAAATTATTTTGCAAGTGTAATATATCCTGGAAGAAAGTATAAAGGAAATACGAAGGACTTTAGCTTGAATGAGAGTTCCTACTGATTCAGTTGCCCCTGGTTTGCAGCCGAATGTGCACCCCGTAAGGTGCCAGAGCCTCCCGGAGGGCAGGTGCTGGCAGGCTCGGGTGCCTCGGGTGTTTGGTGCTGCAGGGTGGCTTGGCAGGACGGCATGTCCCTGGCTGTGGCCAGCCTCCCGCAGGAGCTGGGAGGGGAAGGAAAAGGGTGAGCAGCTAGGGGGGAGGAAGGCAGAGAGCAAGGTGAAAAAGGAGGCAGAAAAGGAGAGCTTCAGGGCAGAGCGGGGAGGAACGGGAGGTGGGTCGCAGGGGAGGAGGAAAGGAAGCTTGGAAGAAAGCGGGAGGGAGAGGGAGCTGAGGAGGAGGAGGAGGAGACGGGAGGGGTGGGCTGTGGCTGGCCGGAGGCGAGGAAGGGCCGAGGAGGAGAGCAGGAGCTTGGCAGATCGGTGGTGCCTGTGGAGACAGGGACCAGATGGCAACCTGGGTCCTCCCTGAGCAGCTCTGCCTGCATCCACAGTCCTGCCCGGCTGGGAAGTCGGTGCTCGTACTGCTGACAGAAGGCGAGGGGATGCGCAATGCCACTGCCTGATGAAAATGAAGAGCCTGAAACTCGTAATTCCCAGGACTGATTTAAATTATTACAGTTAACATATGGCCTAATACATAAAAAGGGAGATGGCTACCAAGTAGATCTGTTTAAATGAACACATGCAGAAGAGATTTCATTTGGCTCCTGCACCTGAAACTTTCTATTTCCTAATGCAAACTAAGCAGTGACAAATAAAAACGAGACTGCAAAAGCAGCATGACCTCTTTAAGCTTTAATTATTCATTAGAACTGTTTGCTTCTCTGCTGAGATTCAGAGCAACACATTGAAGCGGGTTCCTCTCAGGTTTATGGAAGACGTAACTTCCTTGTTACACCAGCTAATAAATACGACTAAACACAATGGCCCAACAACGGTTGTAGAAACAGCATTTGGGAAAATGTGCTTAATGAATCAGAAGTGCCTTCATCTAGTCAGTCTTGAAAAGCAAAGCATATCATGCAAAATTACAATGCACTAAAGCACAGATGCATAAATATTTTATTGTTGAGATTTCTGAGTTTACTTTCAGTATTTCAGAATTGCATTTTACACTGAAATGTCTCTACCTGCATTGGGGAAGGATAATGGTGCTGGTGGCTTTGGGCAATCCAGCCTGGGATCGCAGAACTGGATTTAAATATCGTATCTGAGAGACTCAGCCCTTCTCAGCATGAGGCACATCTTTGTAACCAGAACCACTAATTGCTTTTTGCTGTCCTAGGATGGCAGGGAAGTGTCTGGGAAGCTTCACAGCTGGGAGGAGAACCACCAAGACATTTTCCTTTCTTCTGGGAAGCCTGGGCAGAAGGTCGGTACCGCCGTGCCATGAACTCCCGCACAGCCCCCCCTCCCCAGGCCTCTGCCTTTCTCCCTGCCCTTGTAAAACAGCATCTCAGGGACCATATTTCCTGCTGAGTTCTGAAAGCAGGAGAGGACCAGTTTGTCACCATCTTGGCCAGACCTCCTGAGAGGTAGGCAGCTCGGGAGGCAGGCAGCGGCTCCGACCGCCCGGGAACGGTGCCATGCACAGGGGGAGATTTACAGCTCCTCTCCCCTTCAGACACTTCATCTGGTGCGACGCAGAGATGACAGCTCCTCATTTCCAGGTATTACAAACTCCTCTTCCGCCACAGGAGCCTGCAGGGGCTGTTTGGGGTGTCCCTCCCCAGAGCCCCTCCAGGGCAGCATCCCTGCGATGCGCCTGGCAGACGGGCGCAGGCAGCCCAAGGGCAGCTTTCCAAAACCAGCTTCTCTTAACGGGGCCACGCTCCGGTACTTACTCAATCTTTACAACTCAGTGATATGCTGCCAATATATTTTTGCCAAGGAGACAAAAATACGTCTCTTCTTCCGACTCCCTCAGCCTATGAAAAATCTCAGTTGTGTGCAAAAAGACTCTGGGTCTGTGTGTGTATATGTCTGTATATTTGGGGGGACGGACGGACGACAGAGTTTCTGTTAATTTGTTTTCCATTTGAAAGTCCGCCTCGTAGCCAGGGAAGGACAGTTTTCACCGTGTACAAATTCAGGCAGAAAAGCCTTACTTGGTGGTGCTGAGCAGAAATGGCAGCGCACGCCGTGGGAATTGGGAGCAAATCCTTTAACTGCTCCATGTCCCAGGCTCTCCTCTCCAGGATGGAGACATAAACAGTTTGGGGATTTAGGGGTCAAAGAGCTTTATATTAGCAAAGTTGCCTAATAATGGATGAAGAAGAGTGCCCTAATCCTTCCAATGTGGAGAGCGCTCTGTTTAAGTGCTTCAGTCTCCCCAAGGGCCAGAGAGACTCCAATTATTTAACATGATAACTTTTAATTAAGCAAGACTCTCCCACACAGCCATGGTTTGGGATTCTACCTATGCTCTTGGAATGGTTTGGGTACCTTAAGAGCACCTGGTACAAAGAATAGGGACCGGAGGCTTTTTCTAAGCTTCACAGCAACTTGGCAAACTACATGCTCCAAAAAAGGTGCATTTCTTTTTCCTCCTTCCTCTCTCCCTTTTTCCCCAGACCTCGCATGACTTCAAGGCATCAAATGTTAATGAAAGTTTGCCAGGCTTCAAGGGCTGTGAAATGGAAGTTAAAAATCCTGCACCATAGGATGGCTCTAAAAATACTCAGTTGTGTCGAAATATCAGCTGGCTCCAGCAGCTCTCCTGCACACAGCGCTGCCGAGGCATCAGGACTTTCTCTCCTAAATAAGCTCTTGAGAAAGTTTGCCCAGTGACTATAGATCACTTGTGCTCTATAGCCCGGATTCACCGGGTTATGTGCCAGCAAGTATCTACCGGAGAGCGAAGATCTGCCGTGACACTTAACTCTAACGGTGCTGCGAGGGAAGTGCCAGCATCCGAGGGGATCCACCGATACATGCCTGCTCTGCTGTGACTCCATCCAGAGGACTCATACCTGGGATGTCCATCCCTCGGGATGAGCACAGCCCCGATACACCAGCCCTCTGGGTTCGCAGAGCTGAGGTCTGGTGCCAGCCTGCTCACCATTAGGGTCCAGCTCCTGAGCTCTGCTCTCCAGTGTCACATATCGTCCAGGGCGCTGGGGTTTGTAGGCCGAGTTGCTCATTTTAGGCATGGCAACACCTAAAACCCCCTGAAGATCTGCTCCAAAGTACTCCCGAGCGGGAGAGCCGTACCCTCATGAGATGTCAACGCTTTTCCGCAGCAGCTCTGCACGCCCCGGGCTATCCTGGCTGATGCGTCCTGCTAAGCAGCAAATACTCGATATGCCAGGTGTACCTTCACTGGCTTCTGAGGGGCTCCAGCAGAGGTACTATCACCCCTTTGTGCTTTAAAGGTGGGTTTTGTTGGTTTTTGGGTTTTTTTTCCTCCTAACAGCGCTCTCATGAGTGGGAATCCAGGAGGTGGGTTTCCTGCACCACCGACTCCTTTTTCTTCTCCAAGTGCAACATACTTTCTCCCTGTGAAGCAAACGAGGAGCCTGAACACAATGATTTGGATCGTGACTTCATGCACAATCTCGAACACGGTGTCTAACCCGTTCCCATCACAGAGGAAGCCAGGGGAGGCTGTGACTCAGCTGCGCCTCTGAGTCACGCAGCATGATGCTCCCCTGCTCTCGGGGGACAGCACTTTGCCATTAGCCTCTCTCGGCAGCGAGCTACAGCTCTCCCTCGCTGGCTCAGACCCTAGCGAGATGCCTGCACCCCAAACTCCGTCCGTTCCCTGCTGATCCGTGCCAGGGGAGGGACGAGGGACAGCGGGAGCGTGTCCCCAGCCCGCCGTGCCAGAGCCAAGCAGGGGTATTTGGTTCAGGTGTGTGCCTGGCCACTCCAGCCCTGTGTAAGTACATTGCAAATCAGGCTCAAATCGCTATTTTTGAGCAAGTCACTAGAAATAATTCATGTACGTGCAAGTTAAAATTCTGCTTAAAAATCACCGCCTGCCTCGGAAGCTTAAAACCTGGGAGATGTACAGCAGCAGATAGCAAATTTCATTTTACTAAGTTCTTTCCAGCTGTTGTGGTAAGCTTAGATCCTCATCCTGCATTTCTTCACTTTAAGGATCTTCTCTCCTGCAAATATCTCCACTTCTAGTGCTGGCAGGACCAGCCGTGCATGTAGGTGTTGTGAAGAATCTGCCCCTTTGGCTGGACTGGGCAAAGTCTGGCACCAAATGCTGAGAAGCACGGTATTTTTAAAGTGAAAGTTCAAGTAATAAACCTTCTTCTTTTAAGGTTTTCAAAATAAATTTCCAAATATCGTATTAATTTATTTGACGGAATGAACCAAGGTGTTGGAGAGCTGGAGGGTGCAGGTTTGTGTGTGTTAACTGTGTGAGCAACGGCACAAAACAAAAATGCTTTTTCATCCATATGAGCTTCTGTAAATTGTGTTCTATTCTTAGGAGAGTAAACATAACGTAAAAAAGAAATCTAATAATTTAAACTTTGCAGGAGAAGAGGCAGGAGCGACGGGAACCTCCGAGATGATAAATGTATGAATTTATTCCACTGCCACTGTGGGGTTTTAAATTAGTTTTATTTTTCTTTTATTTCTTGTTGTTGACAAGTTGGGTTGCATTGCTATACAGTTATAATGTTTACAGATAAGAAAACCTTGAAGGTCAAAAATTCGTAGTTATTCTTGTGTAAGGTGATCTCCTCGTGTTGGTGACAACGCAGAGTGATCTCACGTCGCCATGGGTACCTGAATCATGCCTAACAGCAACGCTCTCCATTCCTATCCTTTCCCCCCGAGTTCTTACAGAGAAAATAAAAAGAGATCTACCAGAAAAAGCTCCGTGCATGATGCAAAGGATGGACTGGAGGAAAGGCTTTTCTTTAAGGACGCGCACTGTGCCAGCGGTCTCCCGTACCGCAGCCACGCAGTGGGGTGAGGAGGTAGTACCGCACTCACGGGAATTCTGCCACCAACACTCCAAAAGGCAGATTAAGGTTAACGAGTTGCTGGTGTCCATCACGATGCCTGCATCACTGGCAGGCTGCCGGGTCTAATGCCTACCTAGAGTCCAGCTGGGTAGCTGTGTGCCCACGGAGCCCTGGCCAGGGGGTACCCAGCAAGCTCAGCTGCAGCTCTGACTGGTCTTAGACCAGTACGAGGAAACTGGAAAACTGCTGGAGTCCAGGTTCTGGGGGAGAAGTGAGACCAGCATCTGATCACAGCAGGGAAACACAGAAGCACGGTGAAATGAAGGTGAAAAAACCCCAAGACAACCTTAATTACACCTTCCCATGCTCCTGCAGGTTCGGTTCAGTGCTCTAATGCCTGCTGGATGTAGTTTTCCTTGACAGTTTTGTAACATCTAAAGGGAAGAAAAGAAAATGAAGAGGAAGCAATGCGTACGGGCCTTGATCATGACAGGGCTACAGCTCTTTGAATGTTAGCTTTGCTCCCTGCTGCAGCATGAAAGTTTTTGGTCTCTGCTAAATCGTGCTTCGAGTCAATGTGGGTGGATCATGCACATGAAAGACCAGGAGCAACAGTTCCTAGAGGCTGACAGCATGGCTGTGGATCAAGACTTCTGCCTTTTTCTCTATCGATGGGAGGGACTGAAGTCTACATTGGGGTCTTTGTGCAGAAAGTCTTTATACAACCTCATTTGAAGGGTGGGGGGAACCCTGCAACAACAACAGCAAAAGAAGAATCCTCTCCAGGCAGGGGGATCAAGCAGAGCAAGCGGCACCTTTTCCTTGGTAGCAGGATTTCCTTTTTACTAAACCACTTCTGACCCCAGTAGGCAGCAGCCAGGTGAACCAGAAACGTCAGCTGGAAGGAAGGTTTGGACCTGCAGCTTCTGGCAACAGGACAATATAGTGGAAATCAGATAAAGCCGCTCGTACATACCACCTTGCTGTGAATTAGGACTGTTCTTGTGCTTTACTGCTGTACAATCAATTTTCCAAACAAGAGCCTTTCTTTTACATGGTCAGGGGGCTTATTTCAACCCTGGAATAAATGGGCAGCTACCAACGGGCCAAACTCAGCTTGGATGTTGCTCTAGTTAATTAAGAAGAGTAGCATCAGGGCTAAATTTGGCAAGGAGTGTTTAAGTGACTGCCTTCAGAGGCAGGGAAGAAAAACCCTTGCTTAGCTCACTGCATCCAGCTCTTCAAATGCAAATTAACCTGTCAACATCTGCATGCAGCCACCCAGGACAGCTGCAAAAAGGAGCTCCCAGCACCCAGAAGAAGGGCTGGAAATGTTTAGTTCCAAACAGCTATTTTCTAAAATAATTTCTAGTAAATAAGAATACATTTAAAGTGGTAAACTGAGCATCTGCTACATGAAACGAATGGAGAACAGCATGTGAAAAGAAGCATATGTCAAGTATGCACTTCAGATGCATTGACTACTTGCCTCCAAAACAGAGCGAATTTAAACATATTTGCAGCACACACTGAGAAAAAATTGCCTCTGCAACCCGAAGAAGAGCCTCAAATAACAGCACAGTTTAAGCTTGGCCATATCTTGCCTTTCCCGTGGTGGAAGGGAGCAGTTCATTGTATTTCAGCTGCTGCCTGGCTTCTCTTACTGCGGCACGCGTCGGGAATGCCAAGCCCAGACAGCTTTTGTTTGGAGCAAACAATGTCCCTTTACTGGTACATTTAAAAACCCAGCAAACCAAGTCGCTGCCGGAGCCAAATTATACCAGATTTGGTTCATGGGAGGGAAGATAGAAAAATACCCCGGTGCTTTTCACAAAGTGTCTTATCTGCCAGCCCGAGAGAGGGTGACATCCTTCCTCAGACTGACCCTGCCACGTGTACAGCAGGACCCCAGCTCCGTCGCTGCGAGGGGATTGCTTCCGACTCAGTCTCTGTCCTCAATACACTGCAACTCAGGGAAATTGCATTTCAGTACTTTGTTGAGACTGTTATCCTCAGACAGAGTCTCCACTGACTTCACTGAAGCTCTGACTTACAAACCAAGCACAGGATAAGGCCCCTTCAGCAGGAGGAGAGGCTGCCTTTCAGCTCCAACTCTTCCTTGCGAGGCAGCGTGCAGGAGTATTTTGCTCTTGCTTTCAGTAGAACAGGGCACAGGACAAGCTCTGATTTTTTTTATTATTATTTATTTTATTTTTTTTTCCAGGGGAATGAGCTCCCTGCCAGACCTGTGCCACCCATCAGTCAGCCAAAGCTTTGCTAAGTTTTTGGTTGCGCAGCCATGATCTCAAGGTGCAGCCATCTCCTCTGGTCCCTTCAGGAAAGAGGGAAACCAGAATGGAAACCAGCCATGAGCAGCTTCTGCAGAAATCATTTTGCTATGATAATGCGGTATAATTAAACAAGACTCATAAATCCCACCGTCAGAAAAACCCATGGCTTGTGCCAACACTTCTACTCATCTGTGGGTTTTCAGCCTGAATCAGGGCTGGGGAAATAGTAAAGACCTTTGGCTCGGTTGCGCTTTGTCCTGGCCACCTCGGCGTACCGTAGCATCTTACTAACTAACAGAAAATGAGAAAACGAAAGAGAAAAGCCTCCGGAAAATCCTGCAACCTGCCAGCCACAACTGCCGTTCCCGGCGAGCATGTCGGCGCGGAGGTCCCGCTCCCTGCCCCTTCGCAGCGCCGCCACCTCTTTGCTCGGGTTTGCTTCAGTATTTTTCCTCCTCCTGATCCTGGGAACTACAATTAGGGAAAGGAAGAGCTGCCATTGCAACGGTGGCGAACTGACACGGGCCAGCAGTGGAGCCGAGGCTTTCGCCCCCTTGGCTTGCTGAGCAGCGCGGCGCGGTGCTGAGTGCGTGTCCACTACGGCAACAGCCGTGGTGCTCCAGGAATTCCATCTCCACCGTGCCTCTGGGCCTTGCCATCGTCATTGTTCCATGGCGAAATAAATAAATAAAAATCCAAGGGTGGCATAAAGGCAGTACAAGATAGGGAATGCTATGGAACAAGGTTACCTAATGGTTAATTTAGAAAGGAGCCTATTAAAAACGTATGAAGGTGGCTACATATTGATGCTGTATAAATATTTAAAGGGATGCCTCTCGTAAGGGCAGCATTCCAAGCTATACCTAAAATAACGCGTGTGAAGGAAAATTAAAAGAATATTTCACCATTCGGACTTGTTTAATCTGCCTTTGAGAGGCTTCCTCAGCCCAGCTACCGAATATTAGCATGGGAAAGGATATCAGGCAAAACTCGATTTTGGTGTAATTCTACCACAGTCAGCAGAGTTAAACTGAAGATGATTTTCCTGGCCTTTTAAATAGAGTGTAATTTTCTCCATGGGTAGTTATTAAATGCTATTGAGAGAGATTGCTGCTGCTGTTGGAAAGGCTTCCTGGAGAAGTCACTCTGTCCCATGTGAATAGCACCAGTGAAAAACCAGAAGGTTTGTAGTTCTTACAACTTGAGGAGTCCCTGAGGGCACTAACTACACCACACATCACCGCCTGACCCAAAGCTAAGAGCACATATCTATTCTGAGTTGAGATATCCTGGCTTGACATCCACTCCTACATTACAAGAATTCTGCCTGTAGAAATTGCTTAAAATATTGGAAGGGGCATTGCACAAGATATCCATGTGGACATGCGGTCCCATCGCCGCCAGAGAGGACATATTCCTTAAGTGCACTTTTTGAGGCTCAGCTGCTCTGTGTTGACGTTTTGGGGCTGGTTGGCCTTTCACCAGCTGTCCGAAGCACCGGCTTGGGAAAGGCATCCCCTAATCTTAGTTTGGCATCCGATTCCTGGTGCCTTTTTTTTTCTTATTATTGGCAAATTGCTGTCAGCAGCTCTCAAAAGGCACCTCAAGGATCTGGATCTCCAGGGGATGGTGCTGCCCCTCGCGTGGGGCGCTGAGTCAAGCCGTGGCACAGCATCAACCCTCCTGCACGCTGACATGGGCAGCCCCCCCAGCACACACATTTCTAGAACTGCTCTTCCAAGGCACCTGCCTAGCCAAGGACCCTGCCCTGTCTTGCAGAAATCAGCAGCTCCACACTTGGGCAACACAGCACCAGACTTTGTCTGGATCATGCATAAATCCAGATAAATCGTGGCTTAAACGGAGGCCAGACCCAGAGAATTATTTAACCATTCTACAAAAAGCCTAACTAGAAAGACTCTAGGGATGAAAACACGTGAGACCTCCTAATTTATATATGTACTAACATCCCACTGGTGAAATTAAAATGCAAAATAGTATCTCTAAACAAAATTGTGAAGCTCTGTCCCTTGAGACAGTTAAAAATTAAATGGGCAAAGCATATACCGGAGGATCTGTGCTTACCCTTACAGGACTCTGGGCTAGATCGTAGGTGTTCTTGCTCTCTCACAACTACAACGCTGAGCTCCAAGAAAGGGTTTGTCTGTGCAACACAGCAAAGCTCCGCAATAATTACCCATTGTGCTACGTGACGAGCCATCCCTTTGGTTCTTCAGTAACCCGTGCACCTGGACGTTAACTAAAAGCAAATAATATGCACAGAAAACATTTTTATGTAAGAGGAGGTGAACATCACTAAAAATCAGAGAGCTTTTGTATGGCATGCCAAACTGCTGAAGCGAAAAAATGTCTTCAGTGAAAGGGCTCAGATGTGAGCATGTTTCAGTGCACAGCTCCAGGAAAAACTCTGATAATAAATGTGAGCTTGTTATCGTTGCTTTTCAGTGGGAAGTAAAGCCGGAAGCAGGGTCGTGCTGGCTAATTGAGGCTTACATTTTCATTCAAGCACTGCATTTTAATTATAAACTGGTGACACAAGTGTCACTTAGTCCTCACCCTATTTTGAGTGTGCATACGTATAAAAAATATTTTCAGTTATTAATTTATTCTTGTGATCATATTCATTACCCTACATTATGTCTACCAGGCACGTGTCTAATGACATGTTTGATACACGCTAATTCTTACGCCTCTCCTAATACAGGGCGTACACGCATATTTTAGGCTGAGTATGGTGCCAGTTGGCCACCAAAAGAGATGCACGTTAATGCTATAAAATCAGCATTAGGAACTGTCTACCCATATTCTGGCCAGCTGCAGCCACTTGCTCAGCCGTCCTGGGGCAGGGCACTCCTGCCAGAAAATGGGATAACCCGTGGGAGTAGCTGCATCCAGCGCTGACGCCTGGAGATGCCGACAGCGAGGTCCTGGCTGCCCAGGTCCAGCACGGATCCTGAACCACCGGCCCCTCGTCCCGCTCCTGCGTGCGAGCGCTCCTCCGATCCCGCAAAGTCAAGCGTGTTGGCTCTTCGTGCAGCCAAAGCCCTGGGTAAGACTTAGAATTCAGGTGGAAAATTTCTGGCCTGTTTTTCCTTCTCTACGGGGTTTTGCTGCTGCGTCCAAAGACTGTCTCCAGCTAGAACGCTGCCGTTTATATACAGAAATGAAAATAAAATGAGGGAAAAGTCACTGGGAATTTGCTGCTGAGAGACACAAAGTCAGTCATTAAAAATCAGACCAGGAGTACAAGTAAAAACAAGGGAATATCCCTAGAAAGCAAGTTATGAGGGTAAACCTCCTTTAAAGACATCGGATGGAATGGGACAGCCAGGTTTTTCCCCTCTTAATCTGCTACCGAACTATAAAGAGGATTCTATTTTAATAAGCGCTAGCGTAGTGGGACATTGCAAATTAATTGTTCAAATGGCTATAATTAGAAGCGATACTGTGAGCACAGCCCTAACACTATTCCTAAACACTACGTGCTTTATTTCAGGTCTTGCATCTTTAAGGATCCCAAAAAGCATCTCCAAAACTGCCTGCACTTGCCAGCGCTAAAGGCAAGGGCAAGGGTACAGCAAAATGTGCAGAGCGAAGGAGAAATGCTTACCAACCTCCCAAGCAAACCTTCAGTCTACCGAGGAGAATCACAAGGATCTTTAATCTCATGATTAGCAGATAGTGGCACAGTCCTGAATAAATATTTTTGGAGACACCTAAGTAACTTACAAAATGAAATCCTGTTGACTCCCAGTGCAACAGAAGCTTCAAAGACAAACCTTCACTGGAAATGCAGTTAAGAGTTCACAAGGCACAGTCTTTGAAAAGACTGCTCATCATCTCGGAGCATCTTTTGTCGACAGACAAAGACGTGTTTTCGCAGCGGGCAGAGCTGGGGGGACGTGGCCCAGCTCTGATCCAAACGCAGGGTGGGCAGATCCAAGCAGCGTGAAGCCTGAGCCAAGAAACTCAGCCTCTTGCCAGGTTTATTGGCTTGGGTTCAGCGCCTGCATAAATGTAGAGGGGCTTTTGGACTGGGGCCGCCTGCGTCCTACTGGTCTGTCTGGAAGAGGTTGGTCTGTCTGCAAAGAGCACGCCAGCGAACCCAAAATTGCTGTAATGGCAAATCGCTGATGCCCCACTGGCTACGGCTAGCAACTCCGGTTTTAGGAAGCCATTTCCAAACTGTTACTTTGCTCCCTGATTTATTAATTGATCATGGTTTTGTCATATCTAGGATAGCTCTGCTCGATACTGATGTTTTCCAAGTTTCCCTAATAAAACCCGACTGAAATAGTTAATCAAGTTGCTGAGCTCTGGTTGTACAGAGTAACCCGCGGGCAGCCGGCTGTATGCCAGGTGGCACAGCAGGACCAGGGGGTGTCACACTTGGGGGGGGGGAAATAAACGAAGAGTCTGGAGCTCTCCCTCTGCAACCCACACTGGAAACCCAGTTCCTGAAGTCTGGGCAGTTCACCATTGCCAAGAAATAACCTGCCCACCAGCCGCAGAGGCGTATCTGCAGAATAACAATCTATTTTGGGCTATTACTCCGCTGGCTCAAGTAACAGAGCTCTGCTCAGTCAGTCTGAGCGCTTCGACCGTGGTCATGATCCACGTGGGTAAAAACGCGATGCGACATAATGCAACTCGCTGTTTCATCATTTCGCTAAAAACAGACGTAACACACGAAGAAACCAACTCTAGCTAATTTTGGATTAAAATGTATGTAAGTATGTAAACCAGCATTGCTATAGTTTACCTGAGTTTAGAAAAGCCACTGGATGAAGATGATTGAAGCCCACTATCGCCGTTAGTGAGTCATATACAAAGGAATATTACTAACTTTCATATCTGGCTACCTTCAAAAACTCGGTCTAAACAGTCACAAGGTCTTTCAGCATTAAGAATTTGCTATTTCTTTTGCTTGTGGGCAGCTGGATGCTGAAGGCTGAGCTTTAAAAAAAAACCCAAACAACGGCACGGCAATTCTTACAACAAAATTATCCAGCATCTTGCTAATAGCCATCGCTGATATTCGACGAGCCATGAGATAGGTATGCACAGCCCTAAGATAGGTATATGCAATAAGTTGTATTTTAGATTTGATTATATTTAGGCAACGTACCTCTGGCAAGATCCTATTTCAAGCCATAATTGCGACATGTCATGCTTCCTTTTTAATGCCTCGCAGCAACAATAGATAAACCGTGCCTCTGGGATGCAAGAAAGACACAATAACAATCCTAACACTAGTGAATGCTATATATTTGGACAGGAGAAAATACTCAGTCACCCATATTCGACACCAAAGTGCATTATTTAAAATGTATAAATGGGAGAAAACTGATCTGAAACCTCTGGCCGAGAATTGGCAGCGACTTAAAAACGGTTATTAACAAACTCGGAAAAAAACACCTGGCAGCCAAACCAGGGTGGTAATTCCTCACTGAGCTGGGTGCCTCTCCCCCTCGAACAGGGGACGCCTGTCGCTTCTTTATATCTTTGAAATATTTGGCATTATCAGGCTAACAGGACCGGCTAAGTGAGAAGCATTCAAAGGGCATAACCAAGTGGCACAATTCCAAAATAGCAATTAAAAGGCGGAACGCTTGAAAGAGAACAATAAAAGAGGTTAATTCGTATCAGGGCCTGGCAATCTGCAGAGGAAATTCTGTAATCCCATAATGCGCTCTCCCTTCATCCCTTCTCTCCGAACCATGACCACATGCTTATAATCCAGCATTCCTTGACATACCACATCTGACATAAAATCACTAAATTCCATCGAAGAACAACTTACAGCGCCGTTTGTAAAGTAAGCAAGAGCCTGGACAAACACATGGGAAACAAAGTAAAAAAGGTGGAGACAAGAGAACCCAAACCTCCTGCCTTTTGACAAGGATGTGACGACACATTTTTCATCTGCAGGAAGGCACAGAGATGCTCAAAAGTTAAGAAGAGAAATTAAAAATCCTAAATTTCTGCCTGGGGCAGTATCTACCAGTTTTCTAAAGATAGACTCTCGCACCATCATTGAAAAGGTGCTTTTTTAGCTGAAGGAAAGTTACAACATTTCAGTAAGGAGAGGCAAAAAGAAAGAGAATGAGAACAAAGATGCTAAGACGACACGATGCCAGAAGGAGGAGGAGGAGAAAGAGGGGCTGGACTATCTGCCAGGCTAAATCAAGAACTGCTCCAACGCTTTCACTGCATTTGACCCACAGCATGCAACAACTGGCAAAAATGCCCCCAGATTTGAAGGGAAATCTAGCTAAAGTCTGTCTCGGCTGGGCTATCCATCCTGCAGGCAGCTTGCCCTGAGGCTTGCTATTTTGAGATTTCAGAGAGGCCACTTATCATTAATATTACAATAAATCCCAATGCAGAGAAAGTCACCATCTCAAACGTTGCTGTGGTGCCCAGCACCCCTGTGTAGCCCTCAAAATAACCAAAACAACCACTCTGAAAGGAAAAATACAATCCGAAGCCCAGAAAAGAGCCACCTCCTACTCCAGAATTTTGAAGGTAAAATGGACTGATGTACTTTGGGAGCAAAGGCAGATAACCACAGGGAACAGCTCTCTGGGAACAGGGGAGAGAGGACAAAAGATACTGTGATTTAGCTGAACGAAATATGTGGAAGAAGCAAGAGGCTTTAGGGCCAGGCAGAAAATGTCGAGAAGCCCTGCACAGCGCTGGAGCTGCCTACTGAACACATCCTTTTGTTCTGAAGTCATAAACATGTATCAGCCTCTCAGACATATGGGCAGTTGTGCATTTATCCTGTTTATTTTACTACTCCTGTGCATCCTGCCTTGCCATCTGTTGGTAAGAATTTGGATGCTGAACCATAAGTCTGCGACATAATAAATACCAGTAAACAGAAATCGAAAATGAAGATAAGCACAAAGTAATGTTTGGAAGCAGGACCAATTTTTCAGTTCGGTAGTATGATTTATTTCCTGAGATGAGTCTTGGCTCAGAAAAGAAGGACCAGCAGGAAAGGGCCCAATTGAAGGGGCAGATCTACGATCCCTTCTCTTCTATCGGCTTCTTATTGGCATCATTCCACCGCCTTCCTAGAAAGCAGTTAAATTTACGTAGGTGGAGAATCAGACTTAATCCTGTCCCTCAAGGAAGACATGCTTAAGCACAAAATATTGCATGTATAAAACATAAGTTGCAAGCAAAATGCTTCAAACGCAGTTAAAGGAGCGCTCCTGCACCTTCTCTGAGCTATGGGACACCCTATGGCCGTGTTCCAGTTTCTCCACATCTCTTCCCTTTTGTTATCAGTATGAGGGAAGCGCAGCCACCCCTCCCGGCCAGGCGCAGAAGGTAACTGGCCCCGAATCGGGCAGGACACCCACCAAGCCGAGACCCACAAGCTCTTCCGTCCTCCTCCTTCCTCGCCATTCCCAGTTTGGGGAGCCAGAAATCACTGCTCAGGTCTCTGACACACCAACCACGTATCTGGGTGCTGAGAGGCATTAACAACAGACTTCAAACGACACTCGGTACCTACGTGCTCCTACCTCCTCAAAAGAATTAAAAATGAGATGACAGCACCAGCCTCCGCTCCTAATATTTTTCCTTTTCTCCCCTCTCTGTTTCTGTGCAGATGCACAAGGCTGCAGGACGGAGAGGGCAGACAGATGCCCCTTCTCCCCCAGCTTTTTAAGGACTTCACGTATCCACAGCTGCGGGCTGGACATCACGACCTGGGCACAAGTAAGGCAGGGTGACCGGCGGATGGGACAGCATGCCCTGCAGAGAGCGTCACCGCGCTGAAATCTTACAGGAATCCAAACCCACACTGTTAGATTTGCCTGTTTTACCGGTTTCCAGCCATGTGGGTTAGTAGAGCTGCCAGAAGGCAGGGCAAGCCCTGACGAGATGCAATGGCTACGAGCTCCTGCCAGTATCTAAAAAGAATGATAAAAGCCCATGGCAGAAGGTCAGTTAAAGGTAATGGCTGCTGGAAGAAGCTCAAAAACTCCATTATATTACATTACAAAGGTCCCCACGAACCCCAGAATAACTTACTATGCCTCTGAGAGACACTACCACAAATGCCATCTGTCAACCACCTACAATATGCAGCATAATTCTACACAGAATAAAAAAGTAGCTATAGCACAACACAGCCGCCGGTATCCTATTTGTATAACCCAATGCTTCCTTGACTCTTCACAAAACATTTCTGAAACCTAGGTAAGATTAACATTCTCCACATTACGTCTTGCACAGATGAAGCAGCTTTACAGCTGGATTACAAATGTGCTTTCATCGGTTTGCAGCCTTCGGGGAGTATTGCTAATGCACAGAAAGTCTTTGGGTTCTAAGTTTTGCATTGGGATATCTGACATGCTGAGAGCCAAGAAGAAAAAGTCAAAACCTTCATGTAGCCTGATAGCTCCCTACTGGCTATATAGTAGATCGAGTTCAAGAAAGCAAATTAATTCGTTAAAGCAACGTATATTCAGTCAATTAGCTTTGGATGCCTGTTTCATAGAGCGTCTCAGGAAGAATAGATGTTTTGTTACATCGATACGGTCATTTGAGAACCTCTGTTACAGATGTTCAAAGACGTGCACGTAGGAGATCCCTGCTTTTTTAATTTGGGAATAGATAATGCCTTAACCCATCTTCTGCTGACAGTTCCTCCAGCACAAAAATTTCTCAGCGTTTTAAAATGTGTTATACTATGGACAATAATTCAAAGAGACTGAACTCTGCATCCCGAAAGATCGCTCCGAATTCAGAAACTCTCTCTCGCAAACGGAATGCTCTTGAAAAAAAATCAACCTAAAAAGGCTGTCAAAAATCACTCCATCAGCTGCTGCCAAAACTGCGCTGCTTCGAACACTGTTGCAAAGGTGACGTTGGAGCTCTAAGAATCACTTTTAAAAACAACGACTGCAGCACTGGTGCTTTCTCAACAGCACGTGTTTTACCAAGGAAACCGAGATGCTACGAGCTAGATGTATGGAAAGAAAGAATGAAAATGTGGGCTGAGTCTCAGAAAAGTCCTTCTCCAAGGCGTTTACATTGGCTTTGAAGAATTCACGGACAAAAGTTCACTCTTCAGGACTTATAATGCACATACAAAATGCATATATATTGCTCTAGAAACAGGCTACAGCACACACAGAGTAAGTTTCTTGTAGCAGAGACACCCATGTGTGCGTTCTCCATTCACAGCTACCTTCTTCCATAGTGTGCAAGCGTGAAGTGCAAAGACTGAGAAGATCAACCATCTCTTAATGTGCCTGTGGATACAACCTCCAAGGCAGGCCATGGCTGATATTAAAGTCCTATAACACTCGCTCTTCAACAAACACAACTTTGGCAAGAGCATTTGAATATAAAGCCTGCACGGTATTTAGTTTACTACAAATAGTGCTGGTGCTAGGACTTCACAGCTTTAGCTTTGAGAATACTAAAGAATATCCATTCTTCTTGGATGAGCCATGAATTTGCAGTATTGATGGATAGCAGCCTGCCTTTATTTGCTTGCCTCAAACATTTGTGTAAGCTTTTTATTTTGTTTTCAAGAGTATCCATGGAAGCAGCGCATGTGCATGCCACTGTTCCCATATTTGTGATCATTCATCCAAGCTGGAAGACTTGCGAATAATTGTGCAAATGTGCATTTGTGCAAGTTTTCAAGTCATAAATGATTTACTTGATCCTTCCTCCCAATTGTAAACGTTCCAACCGCCCAGTCAGGAAGGACACGTGGTTCCTCGGGAATTAAATAACCAATTGCAGCACTTGAAAAGTAAATGGCAAACAGGGAATACTAAAAGCAGTAGACATAATGGGTTCAAAGAGATTCATATTCTGAAGTGTTTAATAAAATACTCTTTGAATAAATTTAAATTACAAGTACATTACTTGATTTCATATCTTGATGTCACAGAGCCCTGCAGAGCTCTCTATTGTGAGCTGTCCTATTAACTTCAGCACGATTGTTCACCAAGATAAGCAGTTTCAGTGGATAAAGTGGTGTTTTTAAAATCTTTTTTTTTTTTTTCTTTTTCCTTAGGCACATATTATAACAGCAGATCCTCCTTGTGAGTAAGACTGCACAAAGCTTACACAGTCGTGCTGCACATTTATCATAGGTATAGGGGATGCTGGAAAATTTTGGTGGTTTCATCTCTCTTTCTCGGGTTAGCTTGGCCATGAAATGATTACGCCTAAGACACAGCATGCGCTGTGTTCACAAGTCTCCGCTCTGCACCAGCTTGACAGAGGCCCACAGCTTGTGACAACTCCCCTAACTCGAGTGTGGACATGGGACATAACAGCAGCCATGTGGAATGGGGCCGATTTGCTCTTATTATTAATGTGTGGGTTGGGGTGCAGGCGTGAGGTGTGGGTGGCTGCACGGGGGCTTCATTGGAAGCTTTGTACTCCAGTGACAGTTTAACTTTAGCTGTCAAAACAGCAGTTATTGTAGATGCTGTGGCCCCAGAAAACCAAAGCCCAGCTTTGCCAGGGACCCTCATGGCCATTTCACTGCAGAGGCTCAGCTGAACAGCACCCACTCCTGCTACATGCACATTCATACCAAGAATTATTTCAAACAGTTTTTCTACCTAAAGCAATTACCTTGGATATAAGTTTTAAAAATACACGCAGAAATACTGCTATTATTTAAAATTCACTCAATGAGCCTCCTACCTCCACCTTTGACAAACATGCTAAAAGAACAAAATTAGGATTATACAGGCAAGACTTTGACTGATGTATCATTAATGCTACTTCTTGAGTGACTAAGCTCCATAGTAGTATCGACTACTAGTACTGAAGCATGATTTCATCCCCAAGACAAGTGCAGCTCCAAACAACGATAATATGCTGGATCCCTAAACTGTATCACTCCAGTTATCATCACAACGCTAATTTGTTGTAAAATGTTGTCTCAAAGAAGGAAAACAGGAAAATATTGAGCAATACCTAATAATTTGCTTAGGAGGTTATTCTTTTCCATTCTATTTCAATTATTTTGTTTGAAGTCTTGGAACTGGGGGTACTAAACAGGTGCTTCTTCGAAGTCCATCGTACAGGTTGTTTTATGGATATAGTTAAGAAACATTTTAATGGAAAAATAAAACCAACCTGAAATTTACTCAATGAAATACTTTATTAATGTCAAAAGCAATCGGAGAGGTTGTTTAAGGTATTTTCAGCTTTTGCACATTTGCGTCTTAGATTTGTCTTTTTGAGGTAAGAGGGAAATGGTGCTTAAGGCCATTAAAATAAATTAAGTAGGTTTTGATAATTATTACTCCAAAACACAAAAAGAGTTCTGAAAATAGGTTTGAAGCCAGACCATTTAATCACATATAAAAAATCTAGAACTGAAATTATTTTCTTGCTGTGCATCTCCTCTGAGTTGCAACTATTATGTTGATTTTACTAAAAGACCCATCCACTCTGAACGAGCGACGCTCTGTAACAATCAAGGGGGTGTTGTTTTAAGTCAGCTTCTAGGAATGGTTTTATTATTTTATGAAACAAAGGAGCCTTTCCATGTGGAAATCAAAGTCCCACGATATGGTTTAAAACATGAATAATTTGATGTGTCTATAGATTTCATCTTACAAAGAAAGAACATACTGAAAATGTAGGAGAGAATGTAGTCTCTGTTCCTCCTATCTGTGAACAGATGACAGCTTTCTCAAATTGTCCGTTCTTAGCACATATTTGACAACTTTAAAATCTGTAACTTCGTAATTCGATTATGAGCATTTGAATTTTGAGCAGAACAGCTCAACTGCCGTTGGAGAGATGGAGCTTCTGAAATGCTTTTTTGTGCCCTGATGATGAGGATGCCAGGCTCACCTGCACACAGCTGCTGGGTGCGATTTTTCAGCAAATACCCTTGCAAATACCATGTGCACCAGCTCACCGGGCAGTTCCAGCGCTGCCCATCGCTCAGGGCTGCACCGACTACTCCTTTTTTAAAAGGAAGTTCTGACTTAAGCCCAGCTGAAATCAAGGCAAACGTTCCACCAGTTTCAAAGCTGCACATTTCTATGAATGAGATTCCTGGAAGCCCATACAGAAATCCTGACTTTGGGAAAACTCGGGGGTTTCTCCCAAAGATAACAGGCCTGGTCAAGCAGAGCAAGCTCAGCAACTCCCACAAGATACAAACAAACTTATTTTCCATGGAAGACAGAGACTGAAGACACCAGAACAAGCTCAGTGAAGATCACAAGATTCGGTTCAAGCGGAGGATGCTCAGCATCTCTCAAGCAAACTCCGGAGCTCTCAGACCTAAGCCCTCATTTTCCAGGTGTCATAAAAGCCCATACAGAGAGTTAAGATTTCCTTGAGGAGTCATAAAGCCAAGCATTATTATTACCTGTAAACCTTCACATTTCAGTAATTCTTTCTCTCGTTATCGTCTAAAAATACTTCCTTCTCCTACAGCTATTCTATGTATGCATATTATTGCTGGGTAGCCAATATTTTAAGAGAAAACCCACATCACTCTGTAGCCTGAAATCGTTAGCGAAAGGAGAAGATGAGAACAGCCACGAGGACCAGGTGCTTCTACCATGGCACAGCCTTTTCTGGGGAGAAGCAGCCCTCTAGGCTGAGCCACGGCTGGGCTGAGCCGGCTGTCAGTTACAATAAACCCTAACACCAGGTTTGCAAAGTTCACGTGTGCCGAGTTGTGCTGATGGAATTAGGTGCTCTGCAGCGCGGGGCCAAGCGCATCACTAGGAGGGGGGGGGAGAAAGCCTCCGGCGTGCCCCCCCCCCTCCCCCCCCGAGCCACAAAGCGGCTGGGCAGGGGGTCCCCAGCTTTCCTCCACGCTCTCCTTGCACCCAACATCACTGGGCTCGGGGAGGGGGTGAGGGGCTCCCGTGGCCCTGCCCCCCCCCCCGCCCGGTGCCCACCCGCGGCGCGGGCCCTTCCCTAGGGATGCGCTGCGCTCCCACGCCACGCGCGGCGGGCAGCTGTTTCCCAGCTGGGCTTCCCGAGCGCTGCGCCAAACCCGGGAGCACCCGCGTGTTTCTTTGTCCCGGGAGCTCCCGCCGCGCCGTCCCCGCAACTCCGGGTCCGAGGGAGGCACACGCTCAGCCCCTGCGGGGAGCGGGGTGTCCCCCCCGCCGCCCACCCCTGCCGCCACCA
>JAVJGJ010000001.1:122541289-122556213 GCA_035590215.1 Microhierax caerulescens
GGGCTGAGCCGCCCGGCCCCGGCCCGCTGGGCAGAGCCCGGCCGCGGGGCCCCAGCACCGCTGTGCTCCTCGGCTGCCGGTGGGCGCCGTGAAGCGGCAGCTGGACGGGGGATGAAGGTGTGAGCGGGTGCGATCGCGGCCAGGAGCTGCCCGGGGATGCGGAGGGGGTTGCCCCCCTCATGGGTGCGAAGCTCCGCACCCTCGGTGCTGCCCCTGGGGTGGGCTGTGCCCCCCCCTCCCCTCCTGCCACTGCACTGGAACCACCGTAGCAATGGTGCCAAACCCTGCGGGGTCCGGGTGGTGGGATGCCAGGGGGGTACCCCACATTGTCAGGGAGCTGTGGCAGAGCAACGGGGGGGTTTAGCCCCGATTCCCTCCGTCCACCTCGCTCTGCCGTTACTTACACAAGGAGGTTGTGGGCAGGTGAGTTGCTGGTTTCCTCCCGTTTGAAAGGGGATGGGGAGAATCCAGCACCTGAAAATATTTTCCCTTGGGAAAACCAAGGGGAGAAGCACCCACACCATGTTTTACCGCCTTAGCCTGCCTTCCACCCCTGACTCCCAGCCCTGCGCGTTGACAAGTCCTGCCTCCACCTCATCCCGGTGACAAGCCAGATGAATGGGAAGCCTTCCCCATCAGCTAATGCGTTTGTGCGGAGGGAGCGTGGCAGCACACCAGTTTTATGTATATGAATTAGGGAGTGGGAGGACAAGAGCTACAAACCTCGAGAAATAACAGCGCTCTTCCCGAGCTGTGCGTGGATGGCTGCAGGTGCTTGTGTGACTCGGCTGCTCGGCATACCAACGCAGAGATGCTTTTTCAGCTGCTCGTCCTTTTCATAAAAACTGGGAAAGCAAAAAGCAAATAGGAATTAAAAGCTGGTCTTTATTTCACAGAGAGCTTGGCAAATTGCTCAGCCATGAAGCCTATAAGCATAGCAGAGCTCCAAAGTTAGGCTGCTTGGTCTAAGCATGTAAATTACGCTTTTCTTTTCGGTTGTAGTTTGCAGGTCTATCAGCGCCTTTGCGAAATCACCTTCTAAAATGAATGTCTCCATTAGGGATGGAAGAATGAAGTCAGGTAAACTCAAAAGCAGAGCAAAGCCTCGTTCAGAAAAACTGGATCGAGCATTTAAGTTTAATGAGGTTCAACAAACTTCTCATTTAAAATATATGTTTGTACCTCTGGGCTTTGGGGGTTTGGACAGAATGGGAAAATGAGATACTGAAACAGCAGGAGGGAAGCTATTTCCATAGCTTTTTAAACCAATCGAGCCTTAATTAATATTATTTATTTGTATTACCGTATTGCCTGAGAGAGCTGCTTACGGCTGGCGCTCTCGGCAGCGAGGAGCAGGGAAGGGCTGGGTGGGCTGTAACCAGGGCAGGGATCCCGCTCGGCACAGCAACAGCCTCCTCGGTGCTCCCAGGCCAGCCAGGAGACAGGAGGAACGGTGCTTGGTCTGGGGGGTTCTCAGCACCCTCCACCAGCTGAGAGGGGACACACAGCTGCAGGGTTCTCCGTGGGCTCAGAGCCACCAGCCCTGTGGCAACCCTCCCACACGGTCCTATCCATCATGCAAGGTAACAGCACGTTAACAACATTTGTTAATAAAACCTCTTGCTCCTCTTCCTCCCTCCACATTTCGGCAAAGAAAATGTCTGTTTCTGCTGCCCTGTGAGAGATAACTCGGGCTCCTAAAGGGTTACAGAGAAGCATCCAAGGCAGACAATCATTTTCTGTCCAAGCTATCTTCTTTAGTTTAAAAATGTTCCCTATTCTTTTGAAATGCATGAAGTAGATTGTGGGAGAGCTAATATTATATTCCACTACTGAAAGCTGGTGGAGTATTTTACATTGATGTCTGGCTCTAGTGATTTTCTAAGGATTCTGAATTCATTAAATCCAGCCATTGAATAATCTCCATTCGTGGCGGAAGGAAGGCAAAAGTGCTTACACTCTTCAATAGCAAAAAAGCATGTAGTCTTCTCTGAAATGCGAAAGCTATCTGACCCGCTATATGTAGTAAAGGTTGCCCGTCGTGTAACCTTTGATTTGCAGACTTTGCTTATGATACAGCCTTATAATACTGCCATTGAAGGTGGCAGTAAAGCAGCCTTGGCAGGGTGCTTTGCGCTACAGTAGCATCCTCCATCAGAATTAAGACCCAATTGTTCCACACTCAGACCAGAGGCAGAAGCCCACGGCAACGAGAAGAGAAAAGCCCACAGCATCACCTTGCAGCTAAGGCCCCTGCCCCCGCTGACCCTGTGCAAGGGTGAGTGTCCAAATCCAGAAATAACCTTTTAGACAACAGAAACTTGAAACAGAATTGTTTTGGTTCCTTGGTGTTGATGTTCAAAGCTTTAAATGAAATCCCGTGCGTGATCATTTTATTTCTGAACTGAATAACAGTGACTTTGGAGATGAAACTCTGGCTTAACTGATTATCAGTGAGTCACTGGTAAAATCCTGCCCCAGAGACACTGCTGGTATCAGAGGAAAACTGCAAGGTGTTAGCATTTAGCATCACTGCTTCTGCTGCTAAGTGTCAAACACATTTGCTTTAATAGAATAGGCATTTTATTTTTTTTTAATGTATCATCTAGAAAAATAACACTAGAATTTCATTAAAAAAAACTTTTGGAAATTGCCCAGGAAAAACTCAAGAGAATTCTTTCTCAGAATGAAAATAATCACATCAAATAAATAAAGCTTTTGATGTAGATACAGTCTAACCATCGTCAAAGCCTGGAACAAATATTTCATCCTCCCTTGTCCTTTCTCATCTTTTAGCTCTATGCATGTGAGAATGAATTTTAGCATCTAGGTATGTCCTAAATCCAATAACAACTATATAATTAACTATTGTCATCTCTTACGGGTCTTGATATCTTTCCTATCTAACTCAATGCTGATATCAGGAAAAAAAAAATCCTTATTAATTTCCTTCAGATTATGCTATGTATGAAGGACTGGAGAAACATTTGATGCATTTTGTACCGTGGCAGATAATGTCCTTTTATACACAGGGCAGTGGTGGGATTCGATTCAGCTTACCAGGTGAGCAGCTGGGCTTCACAAGCACGAAGATCTCCAGCCTGAGCAAAGAACCTTGCAAGAACACGGGATGTGGCAGAAAGTATCAGCTATGTCACAGGTACATTTAAGAAGGAGTAATATCAAAGTTGTTCATGGACCTATATCTTCATATACCCTAGATGAGATCTTGCAGATTGATGTGGTCCCTACTGAACTACATGGGGAGACCTTTGCAGAGCTGGATCCAAATGACCTGCCAAGCTCATAAATTCTGTGGCAAAACAAAGGCTGAACTCACTTCTGCTGAGGGCTGGTACAGTACCTGACCTCCCAACCCCTACACTTCTTCTGTTATCATTCATCATATATTGCAAGGACATATTGTCTCTCACCTCTGAAGACCCCACTCTGTGTGGAGAGTCTTCTTCCTCCAGCAAGGGAAGGCTGGCAGAGAAGTCACCATCGCATTTCAGTCTAAAAAAAGGTGAACTTGAATTTTGCTCGAGGAGTTATAAGGCTGAATTTCTGGTTTAGTCCTATAAAAGATCATCTGGAGTCAGCATGAATAGTTTGCTTGTCCTTCAGAGCTGAAGAAACAGTCATCTTAAAGGAAAAATATTGTCATTCTCTTGCCACTTGAGGGACAACAGCTTGGCCTCGGTTCTGTTATTCTTTTTAATATATTAAATATTCTTTGGCTTAGTCATGGGAAGCAAAACACCACAACTGCTTTCTAATAAATAAAATGTGCTCAGAAGCAACTCTGAAGCTTTCCAGATAACTGCATTTTGAGTTTGCCAGGAAGCCAGATGCTGCTATTGGAAAAGTGGCTGCTATGGTTTGTTGTCTGAGCCTAGAAATTGATACCCAAGAATGATATGATGAGACAGACTCGATGACAGCACTGCTCTTTCTATAAATAATTTGAAGAAAGCTTTTTTCATTCTAAGATAAAAAAAAAAAAGTCTCTTTAGCTAGAGACTTGCACAGCAAACCAGAAAATTAAAAAGGATAGGCATGCTGTGTTTGAATAGGGCCATCAAAAGAACACGATATACACAATTTATAGAAGAATATACAGCGGCTCTCGCACATTTCACACTACATAGGCTGTATTTTTCCCATAATACCAATAGTTATGAAACTCATTATCTTTTTGACAATGGAGAAGCGGAGTATTATTCCTTTACTTGCTTGATCATGTCAAATGTCAAAGCAAATTATGAATGCTTGTCCTTCAAATACTCATCCCTCCCGGTAAGATATTAAATATCAAGAGTGTTCACATTCAGCTACAGAATGAACTAATATCGCACACTTCTCAGATCTAAAGTTCACCGTGCCTGTTACCTGTCATGCTATTTCATCTCTCCAGTCCCACCTCTTGTCCATGTCTTAAGAGCTGGGAAATTCATTGCAGTGGTAAATGTCACGTTAAAGATTATCCGGAGTATGAGTTAAACATGTGAGCAGGGGTTACTCATGGATTTAAAGTGTTAAAAAGAGAGTGGGAGGAAGAACACGGGGTAATAGGACTAGAACCTTGATTTGGCATCGTGTTTCAAAGGATTTAGAGAGGCAGTATCCTGATGAGATGCTACGGGAAGGTTTTAGCATAGAGCGCAGTGAAAACACGCGTCTGCGTGACGGTGGTGAAATGCACGGGCTGTTTTCACCGAGGGTGCTGGAATGAGCTGCCTTCGCTCTCAGGGCAGCATCCCGAGGGAAATACACATTCTCCTTGGGAATGTGGTACGAGGAGGAGAGGTGGGGAAAGGGGAAAAAAAAAGGCCTGCGTGTTTTTCTCATTCCACCAATTATCAATCAGTGCTAAGAAATAACGAGGCACTTGCAAACAGCCCAGCAGCAGGCTGGTTATGCTCTACAAACACAGAGGCAGCTACCCCACGCAAGTGCACGCCGACTTCAGACAGGCTCAAAGATGAAACAGGGACTCGGATGTCACCGTGATGGATGATGCTTCCAAGGGCTCTCTCCAAGCCCGTGCGTGCCTGCGCGCATCCTGCCCATCACTGCCAGGGCTCCTGAGCACCGATGCCTAATCGCTCCACAAACAAAGCAAAATTAGCCTCTTAGATGTCCTTTTTGTAAGCAAAAATATAAATCCTCTTTCAACCAAGCGCTCCTTCTCGGACCTAAGGGAGAAGGTGCTGTAGCAGGGCGGCACGGCGAGGCTTGCTGGAGTCACATGAAGTGTAAAATGCAACTTGTCGGGAGGCATCTCTGAAACCCCGCATCACTCACGCACCCAGGGGACGGAGGACAGTTACCCCCGGCCAGCCCCGGGGAAATTGCTCGCTGCACTGCGATTGCATCGTAACCTGAAAGGGAGAGCTTCAATGGGAACGTGTTAGGAGGCGGATTGAGCGAAACAGGTTTTTAGGATAAGTCTTAAATACTTAAATCAATCACCATAACTTGCTGCACTGAATTTATCTTCTAAGCTGCCTAACGTAAATTCCTCAGATCTGTCTGAAGAATTTCGAGCTGATAATGCAGCGTTTGAGTAGGAAAGCCGTTGCCCAGCGAAAGGATTTTCTCATTAGAATTTCAGCTGATTATTCACCAGAGAGATGGTCTTTCAGGAGGACACCCCGGCAACTCAATTGAAAAAGTTTAATAAACACTCAGCCTACTAAGAAGGGAAAATGGAAGGTAAAATTAAAGCTATCATTACTTCTGAGGGGTCAGGGACAGAACAAGCTGCCAAAACGAGGTTGATCTGATCTTCCCTGTGCTCTCATTCCTCTCTTTCTGCAGAAAACACCGGGAAATCCTGCGAGAGCAGGAGAAATCCTGCAGCCTCTGGTGCTGAGCACAAGTTACCCAAACCACTCTCCTGATCAGATGTTTGTAACATTGATGGGTCTGAAGAGCTGTTTTTCCATAGAATCATGCTTAGGAGATGGATACTGAACCAGATAATCGAAGCTTTACTGGGAGACGCCTGCCTCTACTGGACTGAGATTACCTAAACGGAAAAGCTTTAAGCCCGTCTCTGTCAAGGATTCCCCGTTTCGGTGCTCTTCTCCACTTTCAGTGCAGTTAGTTTTTCAGGTAGAGAGATCAGCGAGCACGGGGAGACAGTCGGTGAGAAACAGGGGAACCCAAGGGGGTGTTTCGCTGAGAAGAGCAGAACTTTAAGCCCATTCCCAGTTCCCAGACTGAGCTAGAATGAACGCTGGGAATGTCCAGGCACCTCATTTAGCAACTGTACGTGGAGTGGCAGAACCCCCTTTCCACAGACTATTCTGCGATAGCAGCAGTGAGGAGGAGAGGAGGAAAAGCAGTAGCGAACAAGACAAAACACCCCGACACAGCACGTTAAATGAGCTGTAAATATGGCCAGCGGAACACCGTGAAACCCTGCCATACCCACGGCAGCGGAACCGTCATTTGTGCCATCACTTTTTAAAGCTACACTGGTGTCTCGATGAAGTATTTTGTTTGGGCTGGGTAAACGGTAAATGGTGTATTTATTGATTTTTTTCTCTCTTCACACCTCAAGTGGTGCCTGTCTGCTCAAGGCCAGGTCACGGCACGCTTCCTTATTCAGGGAACACCTACCCCATGGCTGAACCATCAGCTCTTTGGGACAAAGACAGTATCTTTAATCAGCATAAGGTCCCAAGGGTCTCCTCTCCTCCCCATCTTTTTCCAAAGACACCCAGTGGTGACCCTGGTGGAACGCAGAGCTCTAGAGAGAAGACTGGCAGGACCACCACCGCTTTACCTCCTGCTAATGCCACGTATAAAATTGTTTGAACCTGGTACATTTTAAAGTGAAGTTTCTGCACTCAGCACTGTGATTAAGCACATCTGGTAACATCTGCAGGTTGGGCTTAAATGCTTCTCTCATGGTGGGGTGGATTTTCTTCTCTTTTTTTTTTTTTTTTTTGGGGTGGGGGGGAAGAGCTCTACAACAGACAGTTAGCAGTAAACTGTAAATGCAGAAAATTTTGTAAAATGGCTTTTTCTAGAGCAGCCAGTCTACTGTAAACATGAACCAAATCTAAAGCGATGTGAACGGAAAACCTCAAACGCCTCGTACGTGACATTATCAAAAAATAAGTCAGAAACACCTTGAAAGAATAAGAAGATCACAAACCAGCATGACCTCTGTTCACCCACCAAGGAACTCTCCTCAGAAGGATAATTAGAAGAAGCCGGAATTGATCAGCGAGATTCTGGGTTGCCTGGTGGGACTTTGCATCCTCGGGGGTCCTCGCGCTGAGGTGGCAGCACCGGTGCCACCAGCACCCCTGCCGGGATGGATGGGGTGTGCTGAGGCCGGGAGGAGGCCAGGAATGCCTCCCTTGTCCCAGGATCTGACCTCTTGTCATCGGGTTGGGGGGTACAAGAGCAACTAGGGGTTATCTGAGGAGCTTCCACGTGCTTCCAGCCCCTGAGCTCCTGCTTTCGCTCCCCCTTCCCGGGCACGTGCGAGGGCACCGCCAGGCTGTAGCCACCAAAGCCCCGGTGCCGGATCGGTGCCGCGCTGGCCCGGCATCGCTCTGCAGGGCTCCTAAAGAGCATCCAAGAGGCAGGAGGGTTTGCCCAAGAGAGCGCAAGTTTTACCGGCTCGGAAGAAAAACGCCTTTTGAAGGGAGATGAGAAATTGCAGCAGGCGTAGCTCTGAAAAGCCATGACAAAATATTTAAGACAGAGAAAAAGAGAACGCTTGCCAATTGCTAGAACCTTCCTCGTTCAGGTTATTAGATGGTTACTGCCACTGCTATTAAAGAGGCACAATTTTCCAAGTGATCTTGGCGAAGAAGGGCTGGAACACACCTACAGGTATTCCGTGTGCTTTTAGCTCTGCTAATGAAGAGAAAAATTTCCTCTCACGTGACTCAAATAATCATTCAACTCAATTAATAAATAAGTAATGTGCTATTTTGGGATGTAGCCAGTAAATATATGCCTAAGGGATTTATCAATTGCATTTCCAAATACTGTTTTAGGTTCATCACACGTATGTTGATGCAACTGGATTATTATTTTTTTTTTTTAATCTGAGGAAATTGTTAAAGAGCGAGGATGTGGTCTCAAAAAAACCTGAAAGGAATTAGCTTTCCACTGTGCTCCGCACAACATTGGTATCATGTGAGTAATTCTACTACGATTTACTTAGCAGAATTAAAAATAACAACAGCTATCCTGATTGTAGATAACCCTTTTTTCTTACAGCAGAGACCCATTACAAGGTCAACATCTACTGTCAGACTTCATGATTAGGCTCATTAACACTGCCCTGTTGAATTTATTTCTTTTTTAAGAAAATTGTGGTTTCAACTGAGATTATTTTTTTCTTTTCTTTTCAGAAGCTGCCTGCTTTTCTTGAAATTTGTACACGTTCTCACATGGAACTTGAAAATTTAAAATACGAATATCTGATCCTTCCCCACCCCATCCCCCCACAGGTCCCTTTTTTTGCATTATTTAGGTGAACGATTCTAGCAAAAATACTTTTGCCTTTTTACTGGAAATTTTACATTTTTTTCACAGGAAAGGATTCCAGGAAGATCTCTATCAATACAATGGTTTCTAAATATCAGGGACAATCCCCCCCTGCACGCACCCCTGCTGAAAAAGCTGGCAGATGTTGACTTTTCACCCATAACTTGTAATGCCTCTATAAAAAGGAACATTCCAGTCTTACAAGCGGTAGAATGGAAAATAAATAGAAGTGGCAAATACGGCATGCCAAAGATTACATGTGAGGGACCAGAAATTCAAATTCCCTCTCAGAGGGGACATTGCAGGGGTAATGAGAAGATGCAGAAGCTTTTCAATCTCCAAAATCAGTCCCTCACGGAACATCATGGAGGCAGACAAACCAAACGGGGCAGCATGGGCAGAAAGGGTTATTTAATGAGCATCGGCTGCTGCGAGACACCCACAGCCACCCCAGACTGCAGCCTTGCCAAAGAAAGTGCCAGAAACCATTCCCATCTGGAATTAACTAATTACCTGTCAGGGATTTCCTTCTTGTTGAGACAAACCATGCCGTTTAATTTACAGTTCTTTGCAGCCTCACGGAGGTGGGAAAGGGCGCGGGGGTTTCCTGGGTGGCAGCCTCAGTGCCATGGGATGCCGGAGAGTCCTGGGTGATGCCTGTTTTATCAGAAGGTCTTGAATGCAGCAGATACCATCCAGACCTCGTGGGTTTTCCTAATGGGCTGGAGCAAGTGCTCCAACACCATCCTCCTAAGGAGATATTGTAACAACGCGATGAAAATGCCATGCACGCAGCAGGCTGGGGATGCACAGGCTTTTGCCATCCCGCAAGAGCATCCTGGTGCCGGGTGGAGCAGCAGTTGCCGCATGGTACTGGGAGAGGCTGTGGGGACCACAGGGGCTCCCTCCCTCTTTGGATGGGTGGGAGGGTTTTGTTGCTAAACATCTAAGCAAAACCAGCTTGATAATCGTATAGAAACCTACCTTACTGAGAATAAGCTAAACAGCCAGGTCCAGGCTGCACACACGTGTACTTCCACCTTCCCTGGGCTTGTAGCCCGCAGGGTACCTTCCCCCTCCGCTGCTGTAACACGGCCAGCACTTGTTCCCACAACCCCAACCCAGGGCTGGAGAAGAAAGAAAGGTGAAGTGGATGCTGCTCAGTTGCTAAGAGCTTGGAGTAATTTGCGCAGTTGCAATTCCAGCAGTTGAGATAGCCAGAAAAATATGTTTAATATTTCATTTTTTTCTGCTTTTCCCCCCCCAAGACATTTTTTCCTCAGTGGGGAAGAGTGCTAACAATGACTTCAATAGCAGAATGAATTTTAAAGCCCAGATCTTTCCAATTCTGCTTATTCCTTTAAGCTATTCCAATCCCCTTTATGTTCTTTCTGCATAGACACATCCATCTTCTTCAAAGCCTTAACCATCTTTGACATACCTGACCTTTCCATCCAAGCGCAATGGTTAGATGCAAAAAAATAAAAAACCCTTTACCTACAACAAGTAACTCTTTGTTTTGCCAGTGCCAAGCCTGAAAATTTTGCTGCTGCAGGAAGTAAAACAGTGAGCAACCTTTCCTTCTCTTTTGAAAAATAGAGCTGTCATCTCTTTGAGAGAAATAACAGCTTATCTTTATTTTGTCAGACATGACTGTTAGTTATTAGAGTCTTCTTAAGAAAATGCTACAAGAAGAATTAGGACAGCATTGTCGCAGAGATGTCAAGAGTTCAGAAATTAATTTGACAAGATCTGGGAGATCTCAGATATCTAATTAAACTTCCTGTGACAGTTACGTTGTGTAAATACTGGAGACCTATTAAAATAAAGAATCAGGTAAAACTAGTTTCCATATTCAATTAATAGATGTTACACACATTCAACAGCCATTACTCTGATTAGACCCATTCAATTCATGCCAGTAAATATAATTTCATCTATTCATGCACACAAAGTTCATCTATTTTTAACCAAAATATCTGATAAACTTACTATGTTTGGTAGTACTGCTATATTTTTGGCTGGATTTATAAAGCACCCCCCTCCCTCTCTTCCACTTAGGGAATGAGACCATACATTGCTTTGTGACAGAGCACATGTGGCTCTGTTGGAGGGTTTTAGAATAATTCCTGTAGGAAAGGCTTGTTCTATAGATGAGGAGAATTTAGTCTAAGAGGAACGACGGTTAATAGATTCTGACCTCAACTGGCTATAATGCAGGCTGGCTTTGCTCTCAGTAATGCTCGCATCAAACCCATCTCTCATCGCTGTGCTAAACCATATCAATTCATCATTTAAAGAAGCCACTACATCCATTAGTAAATTGTCTTAATAGTTAATTATTAGCAGTATAAAAAGGATGCGGTTATCCCCAGCCTGCGTCTCCAGGGGCACCGTCAGCATGCAGATTCTGCGGCTCCTACCCAAAGCCATCAGTTTAATGAAACACGCGGAACGGGTTTTGGAACCAAAGACGTTGGCTCGGCTTAGCCAACAGCTGGATATTAGAGCTGCCAGCCTAGGATTAGACAGAGGGTGAACAGGGTTCAGACGTCAACCCCAGCAGCCCACACTGGTACCACTGCAGGGCGGTAACTGGGGAGGAGGTGGCACAAGCCCATCCTCACCTGCCTCATCCCCCAGTGCTGTTCTGCCACGGGACAGGTCTTCTGGGCCAAGGATGCTGAGGTTGTGCATCCCCAGGGATCACCGGCTTGCAGTTGCTAAGTTCATCAATACCAATTAATGCTGGAAGCGACCTCTCCCAGGCGCAAGCATGGCCAGGAGGTACCCGTCCTGCAGCTGGAGGACATGATTTATAACCACAGCTACCACGGGTAAGGTGGCCGGTGCTTCTGTCAGCACTACAAATGGAAGGGAAAGTCACCCAGCCCGCTCCTTGCTGCCAGACACAGACCTGCACCATGCGAGTGAGACACACTGCAGGAGCGAGGCTCAGAAGCTGCTCAGTACACAAAGTGGGTTTGTTTGACAGAGTACGATAAACAGTACCGTAAATCAGTTGTTTCCATTATTTGCTGCAATTTCTTTAACAGATCATTTGTCTTCTTAGCACTAGGGCTGGCTAGGAAGGAAGAGGAGCATTTGCTGTTAAAGCTTTTGAAAGGAACTCCAACAGTTTAATTCAATTCGCCTCCCAAATTATTTTCTGATACAAAGACATGTAAATTATCGGTTGAATTTCAAGTTAATTTTGTTCTTAGATATGTGAACAATCCTTATTTATCCACTGGTATTTTGTGTCTTGCTGCACCCTCATTTGCTCCCACCACCTGTGCTCAGCCCCATGCTCGGGCTGCCTGCAGAGCGCATCGGGGGGGCAGTTACCCCTGCAGGTCCCTTGGGGCCAGCGGCCAAAGGGGGAACGTGCCTCCCTCCAGCAGCATCCCCAGCTGAGGAATGATGCGCCACAACCTCCATCACCAAAAATCAACAAGCCTTAACCTGCACGTCCACGCTGGCCGGGCACGACCAGCGTTTGTATCTAAGGGAAAGGCGCAGTGAAATGATCCAAGACTAAGAAGAATGTAGAAAGAGGAAAAGACAATTTTTATTTTTTTTTTTTCTGTAAAGGTTTTTCCAATGATTAAAAAAGGAAACCCCAAAACCCCTACCAATGTGATTTGTTCTGGGAACAGGATAAGACAACATCAAATCCCATAAGCAATTTGCAGTGCTCTCTTAGCGAGCTCGGTCTGGCAGTCTTAACTCTCCGCCTCACTTAAACAGCCTCGCTGTTCCTGGATAACCCCCAAACCCACGGCAAGTAATGAATAAGAAAACAACGGGTTGTTGTTTTCCTTCCCATTCCCAACACTCACCCTGCATTAGGCTCCATCATTTCACAACTCGCCTGATGTAACACGATGTGGCAGAGCGTACCCTGATCCAGAAGTGAACCCTGATGCAATGCAGAATGGATGCCTTGAACTGACACGGCTCCTTCCTTGCCTTTCCTACCTTTGATCCACATTTTCTGTTTGTGACAGTCTATTAAATAAATATCAGTGACAAGGCTTGCTATGCATTAGTTTTTCTGCAGCTTGCTTGCTTTTTGTTCAGCTCTCCGAGCAAAGTGTCTTGTTGACAAATACACAGACTCCATTACCAATTAATGATTTTAGCCTGGTGTCCTCTGCTCTTTACTCCACGGTGTCAGTTCTACACATTAGCCTGGGTGACATTCAAAGATAACTGCGTTTTGTTTGTTTTGAGGAGCAATGGCAATCAGACAGGCAAATCCCAGCCTTACCAAAGCTGCAATTCAGTTTTCAAATGTAGCCTGCTCCGAGGAAAGCTGGAGGAGCACACACTACATTTGCTCAAGGTGAAACCTCCCTTTTCTTCTTTTACTCTTATTTTTTTTTTTTCTTCCAAGAACAGGACATTTTTCTCAGCACTCAGGGCTTTTTGCATGTTTTGCACATCTAGGGGCAGGATTTGTGCAGACTCTTGATTTGTTTCCATCACTTTGCACAGCCCACACTTGTTGCACACTGCAGTTAATTGAAAATGAGAAATCATTCTTGGTAACATATGCCAGCCCCAGCACACGTACATGGTCAGGATCACACATATTTGTGCACAGAGACACATTTCAATGTTTGAAGAAACATTTCATGTTTTCAAAGGTGGTCATTGACTCTGGGTACTTCAATTTCCAACACAGCTGAAGAAGCATAATTTTGAAGATGAGTTACACGGGATCTTTGCAAGCAGGAAACCCAATAATCTGATACTCTTAGGAATCTGGGTAAAATTGGTAAAGTAAGATCCTGCAAGTCCTCTGTGGAAGAAACACCATCTGATTAACACTGTAAGTGTAGGCAGAGGTGGTTTGAACACGTTAACATAGCTGCACAAGAGAGTGAGCAAGGGGTGAGCTTAACTCAGCTTCCAGAGATGCAAAGCCTTGCTGAACAGCCGTGACCATGCTGCATGTTAACCGACAAGACACAAGACACAGTTGGCAAAACATATTAGCATCTTCCGCTCTGATAATTAGTTTAGTGAAAAATTATTGTGTTATCTGTTTGGTTTCACTAGAGACCAATTGCAGTCTTAAAAAAAAAGTGCTCACACTAGATGCTTTTAATAAGACAATAAACTCTACAGTGTTTCCAAAGATTTGAAACCCATTCAGCATGTGAGTAATTAGCACAAGTCAGGTTGGAGGCCAAATGCATTATTTAGTAATGGAATTAAATTTGCTTAGAAAGAAAGAAGCTCTTTACAATCCACAAAAATGCCTAAGTGTCAAGGCAATGTATTTAAAACATACTGCAGCAGAACTGCTAGCCCTGCGCTGGGGTGTGGTATATTTTGGCAAATATACACCCAACCTTGTGGTCAACGATGGAGATTTTACTCCAGCTGTGCAGGGAGAAATAACCCCGGCAGAGCCATATTGCACAGCAGGTGCTCATCTTGCAGATGCGTTGAAATCAATTATCAGCACTGAATGCTGTGCCATTGGGCAAGAAGTCGGAGATCCTCCAAATTATCCTCAGATTGTCCATATTTGCATCCCAAAGAGACACTGGAGATGGTTTTCCTGGTACAGAAAGCCCTTTCCCTACAAGAACAGCCTGTCTTTTCCGCAAAGAATGTGACAAAGCTGTATTTTTCTACATGCTGTATTTTATTTTATTTTTTTTAATGATGTGGCATGGGCAAATGTACTTATCAGTACAAAAGATTCAGAAAAAATAGGCTATGCTTAGCAACCTCCAGCAAAACGAGCAGAATGCACTCAACAAAACTTGTGCTCTATAATGAAATTCCTATGAAGGCATTCAGCGCTTAAAAAAAACTAGGACAAATTATGCTGTAAGGAGTAGAATATGTAAACGTGGCAAGGAACTTCATTTTATATTCTGGCTTCAGAGGGGTTACTTCCAGTTGACAGCAGTATAAAGGAGACTAGAATAAGACCCATACCAGCAGAAAGACAAAGCTGGCTTTGGGTAAGAAAAATACAGAAACATCCCTCAACCAGGTTCGCGTGCAGGGTATTCTGAGAGAGTAGGTGGAGCGTTTGCCCCTGCCATGAGTACATTCAGACCCTCTCTTACACAGCAGCTTAAGAACCGACAACAATTTGAGCCAAAGTACCAGCTCAAACACACTAGTGCCTGGCCAGCTCATCCCTGTGGTAACTCTGCAAGCCCAGCGGTGCACGCACCCTGCATCCGCCAAACTAACAGGATGGGGACAATTTCCATAATAGTCAGCCAGCAGTGACAAATAGAAAAAAAAACCCCCAAAAAACCAAAAACCACTCAAAAAAAAAAAAAAAGCAAGAAATACAGCAGCCCACTTGAACCAGAGACTGGTGGCTCTGGGAAGGCGAAAGGATGGCAGCTGGACTCTGGTGTAAG
>JAVJGJ010000001.1:122564776-122575834 GCA_035590215.1 Microhierax caerulescens
TAAATACATATATATAAATCATTAACCCCCGCCTGGACTAAGTGCAAGCGCTGGGGGTGGCACAAGTTACTCACACGATGCCAGGCCGGCAGCCGTGCCCGGCCAGGCTGGGGCTGTGCCGTGGGATGTGCCTTTCCCATCATCCCACCAGTGATGCTGCGTTGGGCTCTTGGCATCCGGGTACCCTGGTGCAATTGGCGAAGGAAAAACAAATGTCAGGAATTTTCGGTGCTGAAAACCGGCATAACCTGGGCAGGGAGCGCAGGGACCACACTGAGACCCTGCTTTATCCACGGAGCCCGGCCACTGGTGAGCCCACGGGCAGTGGGATGCACTGGGCAGGGGCCAGCAGGGAGCCTGTGCCCTGGGACTGGAGGAGAGGTGGGTTTAATTTCTTTTTTTTTATTTTCAGCTTTTTTTTTTTCCTCAGATTTTCTTTCCCCCCCCCCAGCTATTTTTTTTTTAAATTTCAGCTATTATTGTATTATATTCAGATAAATAAATATTTATCTATTTTTTTCAAGCTACCTCCACTGTAGCTCCTCGCACAGAACCTATCTGAAGCAAGACATCCCTGGGGGTGTTAGGGGAGGGAGGCCCCGGTGGGAGCAGTCTGGGGGTGCTGGGTGCTGTCACGCAGCCCCGGCTGATGCCCACACACCAAAGGATGCACCAAGTGCTGCCTGTTGCCATTTGGAGCTGCTGAGATGCTCTTGGGAGGCTGCTCCCTGCAGCCCCCGATGCCAGCGCGTACGGAGCCGCTGCAGAGCTGCCAGCGCAGGGCTGGTCTCCTGGGGGTCGTTACAAGGAACCGTCCTGGCTACTCCTAAATATTTCCACCTGTGGGGCTTCCCCCAGCCTCGTTAGCGAGGGTCCCCCCAGTCCCTCCCAACAAGCACTCGCACAGGTCTGTCGCTGGCTGTCAGGGGTGCAGCCTGGCGGCGAGGCGGGCTGCCGGAGCTTTCTTCATCCATTTGGATCGTGAATATTGGATGCGATGAGCGCTCCAGCTGGGATGCCACAGAAGCCGCTGGTTTTCCCAAGTCTGCTGCTGAGCCTCGCTGCATGCCCAGGACGTGGTGAGCAGCCCAAACCTTCACGCCGGCACTGCTGCAGGGCCGGAGCTGGGACCAGGAGCTTCTTTGTAATGGCTGCAAATTTTGGTTGAAGTTTGTCCCATTCCAGCCTCCTCCAGCCCGGCAGTGTCTTTTCCCAGTAGACTGAAGGGTCCTCTTGTATCCAACATCTTCTGTGCTGTGACCCGTGGCCTCCCCAGCTTCTCTCTGACGCTTTAAATGGCTGCTGCTTTGCCTCAGTTTCCTTGTAAGTTGTGAAAATCTTTAACTCCGTCACCGAGGGAGTATGAAATGGGGGCCATGCTTCAGCGTTTCTTACCCTTCCACTCTTCCCATGGGTTACCCCACTGGTGGGAAGTCATCGCCCCCGAGGTGGGATGTGCGGATGCCTTCCACACGCGAGTGCTGTCAGCAGAGAGACGTGCCTGCTCCCTCGGATTTCTAGGGATGGGTTTGGAGATGCAGAATGGAATTACTTTAAATCAGCCAGGCTGGAATAGCTGGTGATGGAGAAAAGCTCCTCAGGGAGAAGCCCACAATGTCGCAGGTTAGAGATCAGCCAGAAGGTCCTGAGGGACAGTTACAGAGCTGGCCGATGCAAAGGTGTTGGATTAATGGCCTCACCTTCAAACGTCCCGGTCTGAAGGGCTCCCAGCCTGACTAGGACAGTGAAAGACAAAGGTACACATCATTATGTGCCAATCTTTTAATTGATTTGCCTAAACAGGCCCTGACCATTCCAAGTTTTAATTGTTACTCTGAGCTAAATGAAACCTGATTTATTTTCAAGCATCTTTCCTGACATCTTGAAAAACCCAGCTGAATAAAAACCCAAGACCCTCCAGCAAACAGGGCAGGCTGACAGATCTGTTTTTTCCACGGTACTTTAAATTGCAGTTTAATCTTCCTGACCTCTTGGTTCTTGCTCCAGCACGGAGCAGGAGGAGCATCCCTCACTGGCTGGGAAAGGGTGCTGTGCACGGGGAGGACAATTCTACCCCCGACACAACAATGAGACATAACCAACCAAAGGAAAACCTCAGCCAAATGGCACCACTGGGAACAAGGACCGACCTGTCAAAGAGGGGAGGGAAAGAGTTTCTTCCCCCCGGCCCTGACCCATGATGCCTGCAGAGTTGGTGCTGGCCGGAGCTCAGCCTCGGTGCAGCTCAGGCTGGACTCAGCACTGTGAAACCCTCCTTGCACACCCCTCTGGGGAGCTTCAGGGCATCACCTTCTCACCTTCTCAAATAAAGGCCACCTGGACCTAACCCCAATTTTATTTTTTTTCTTCTCTCATTACAAACGAAGTGCCAGAAAAATAGGAAAATATGGTAGAACACCCCATTTTTCTAGCTCATTTTTCCCTTCCCTTCTCTGGTTTAGCCTCTTCATTTTTTGGAGGTGCAGGTCCCTAGGACAGCCCTGACATCCCTCGTACGGCAGCTTCTATAAGCAGCTCCAAGTTTTGTGCAGTGCTAACACGCAGCCCCACATCGGGCAGGGAGCATCTTGCAAAAGAGGAGCTCAGTGCCAATCGCCATCCAGTGCAAACAGAGCATTAACCCCCCCCAACCCCCCATTGTTAATTATCCGTATGCATACATTTCATCCAAAGTTCCTAAAGTACCAAGATGTCAATCAAGAATATAGTTTCTGTTTTATAAATAGGGAAACTGGGACAGCCAAGCCACAGTTCACCGCAGAGGTGTGTTTTCCTGTGGGCTGCAGCCCCACGCACGCTGTGGGTCACAGCACAGGGATGCTACCTGTGGGTACCCATGGGAAGCAGCTCTGATTTGCCCCAAAATATTTTAAGGGACCAGATGAAAACATGGATATTGCTGCTGAACACACTCTCGGTGCACACCGGGAGAGGGGCTAATGGCATTGCTGCTGCACTTCTCCCCGCGTGCCAAGCAACTCCCAGCTTGCTCAAGAGCCTCTGGAGAACGGTAACAGGCTTGAAAAAAAAAAAAAGCAAATATACCAGAGCTGAAAGAGGGGAGGGGAAAGCAAAGAAAAAGCCCCCAGCAGTGCGGAGGTGGCAGCGTTATAATCTCAGGCTGTCATCGGTTTAACATTATTAAACAACTTCTTAAAATAGCAGCCATAATTATTCCTATATGAAGCTCAATCTGAAGAGCTTTAAGGGCTTTCGCTGCTCTCCAGCTCTGCTGCTCCTGCACGGTGGGCTGGGACCCTTGCCCAGCCTGTCCGGCAGCGAGGCTTTATCCCGAGGAAGCCTGCGCATCAGCCCTAACCCAGTTTCATGGGCCCAGCTCTGTTGACAGGAACATAGCTTTTTGTTGCATTTTTAATTGTAAAAAAAAAAAGTATTTACATGAATAAAATACAGCTCATTTGGGGATATGACCTACTTCTTATGGGAAGATAAAACAACCACAGGTTTGTCTTTTTATTTCATTTATTTCAGCTCTTCTAAGTCAGACTGAAGCAGATCAATAGGAAATCCATAACTGCTAGGATGCTTTTTTTCTGTAAATAATCACTATCTGATTGAAATGATGGGGCGCTGTTACATTTCCATGATGAAGCCTTTAAACTTCAGATCAGTAGAGCAGTTTTGACAGTGCATAATTTATATGGAAATAAATAATTTGATGGGGGTTTTATATGTACGTGTTCTGCACTGCTAGAGAGACCTTCTCTGTTTACCTAAATTATGAATAATAGCACTAAATAATATATAATCCTATCGTCCTGGACAAACACGGGTCATTCTGAAGTTCGTTAAGCACAGCAGGAGCTGCGGATGCTCTCTCAAGAAACAGACCCTGTAATTCCTGCTAAAATAAAGCACAATTTGCTTTTCAAGAGTAACTAAGAGCTTTCACTCTAGATATTTGAACTTGTCTAATACTGAAGCAAGGCAGCTTTAACAGCCACATTATTTCAGTGTAAGACATTGGCTGGGCACTCCGCAGCCTCGGGAAGTGCCATGGGATGCGTCGCTTGCCCCCTCACTGCAGCAGCCTCTGGTGAGCTGAGCTGGAGGTGTTAAACCAGCATCGAGGTGCACACAGCCCTCAGTTATGCTAAATCTAAATACCACCGATTTACTTATCAAATACGAAGAAATGAGCAGGATCTGGCCCGCGCTGACATGACAGCATGCTGAGACTTCAGAAGCTGCTGCCCCTTGCTTGTGAGCGTGACACTGATAGTGTCCCTTGCCTTCAGAAATGTCCTATTTCTCCATGGAGGTGAAATCACCAAGCTCACCTCCGGAGAAGCTGAGTGACATTTTGATACTTATTCAAATTAGCTGTTATTAATTAAATAACACCTTTCAGCTTTCTTGGCAGATTTTCTCCCTGAAGTTGCAGTGGGAAGCTGGCGTGTGTCAAGATGCCAGGAAGATGCAAGAACCTCAGGGTTATATTTCCATGAACATGCACCTCATTAACGATGTTATCACTGTAGGAAAACGAGAAATTTGTAGTCATGCCTCTTTACCATCTCCTCTTTTGTGCTTTCCATCTCCTCTAGCCCAGAAGCCCGCCACCATGTGCTTTTAAACACGCCCAGAAAGACAGGTCTTGTTCAGCAGTGCTTCGTTTTGGCTCTGATGGGGGTCCTGGGGTCCGAGGGGGGTCAACACGTGCCGATACACTTTGTGATCAGCAACGGAGAGCTGCTTCTCAGGTCTGGGGCTTTGTTTGTGTGCTGATTTAGAGGTGTTTGATGGCATCTGGGACTAGCTGGGGTAACAGGGGCTTTGTTCCAAAGCCAGCGCTGGCTCACGCAGCCCTTGGAGCAGACGGAGCCGCATCAGCCCCAGCTTAAGCGGCCACCAGCCTGAATGGACCTGAGGCATCAAACGCCCCCGCACCCCAGCCACACGTGGCTTGCCTCTTAGAAAAATGAATTCCTGCTGCCCTAACATTAAAGATTAAAAGCAGCTGCATCTCATCACAGCCAGAAGATCTATCCGGAGCCAATGACAAAAATGACTTATTGGGGAATAACCTTGAATGTTGGTGCTGCGCATTCTCAGGGCATATTAATCACTATTTGTGTGTGAATACTTCTCCTTTAACTGGAAATGGAGAGAAGGGTGAGGCCTTGGGGATTTCTGAGATGGTTTGATTAAAAATGTTGGACAGAGCCTGCAGAACACCATGGTACGGACTGCCTGGGGCTCGAAAACATCCAGTTAGGGCCAACGGATTCCTCAAATACAGCCCTTGGGATAGGAGTCGGGCAACGCAGCGGCGCGGGGCTAACTTTTTGGTTGATATACTGCTTGCCTGTGTTGCAAATTGTAATAATAATAAAAAATAATCTTTTCCCTATCAAGCTTACTGGAAGACTGAATTGGCCAGAGACTTGAAGGTGAAGCGGTGTAAGAACAAGAAGGATGCTGGCACAGTGACGCCACATCCTGACCGCAGCTGCTGCGGTGATGGGCACCGGGCTAAGGACAGCAATGCTGACGGTGTCACCTCCTCTTCATCCATCTCCGTTTCCACTGGAATCGTTTGTGGCACAAGCCAGTGTGACTGACTGGCTAAAGGCCCTTCAATACATCACCCGTAGGGACACCGGGGTAAAACTGATCAGGGTACACAGTACCGCAGTGCCCGTCACCGAAATCAGTGTGACCTGGGCATGAATTTTGCTAATGGCCCATATTTTGCTAACGGCACGTTTTGCAGCGTGGGGAGGGCCAGGCAGGGGCAGGCCCACGCCATCCACAGCCACCTCTCCTTTCCTTCCAAGGCTCACACCTGAGCGGCTGGTTTGCGATTAAATATACACAGGGTAATCGCTGCAGCCATCACCTACCCATTATAACCACTGCCCGCTGAGGTCACCGTAATCCAGAATTCTAAGGTATATAAAACCTTACATGAAGATAAAGCAAAGAGGCAGCTCTTCCCTTTCTATAACCATGTATCCATGGGAACAGGTTGCAATCAGATATCTACACAGCAGCGATAGGCAGAAACCCTGCGGTGCATGGAGGAGAGGTCAGCCTGGCACCCTGGCCGCGGTGGGGCACTTGGGGGGCACCCAGGATGCTGGGGACACCCTGCTCCCTGCCATGCGAGGCACAGGTTTAACACGTACAGCACGGCTGTGGGGCAGCCAGTGTGCAGAAAGAAAAGCTGAAGTGCTGATGTGGTCCTCAGGGAGGGAGAGCTGGTGGGGCAAGCAAGGGATGCTGCTGCAGAGTGAAGGAGACCCCAGCAGAAGACCCTAAAACTGGGTGAGAAAAAGCAAGAGGGGAAAATGCTGTTTTTTCTAGTTACATTTAAATGCCAATCTTTCGTGGCTGGAAAAAAAAAAATAGAAGTAAATAGATAAATCTCAGAAGGAAGGAAGAAGAAGAAGAAGAGGAAAATAAATATCTCTCAGCTACTTCTCATTAGTGGAGGAGTATTTACTTGGGTGAATATTTTGCCTGTTGACACAGCACCCCCACCACAGACACACTGGTTCTGCACAGCTAACAAGCTACCAGCAGGGAGGAATAAGACTATTTAATTTCTCAGCACACCTTGAACAGCCCACGGGGCTAACTCACATTTGGGAAGATGAACACACAGCCCTGACAAATAGCATTAATAATGCAACACAAGGACTTGTGAGCAGAGCACCGTGTGCTAGAAACCCCCAAACCGCATACACGGCGCCTGAGTCAGCTCTTTACCCTGCCACAGCCCCGTGTGGCTGAAACCCACCCCCATAAAATACCTTTGAGTCTTGTCTCCTTGAAACTGGTGAAAGGTCTTCAGTCCTACGTCCAGAGGAGGTAACAGCAAGGTTCACATGCAGGGATTTGCAAGAGCTCCACGCCACCCTCCTGGGCAAAAGCAGGACAGCGTTGCCCCAAAACACTTGCCCAAACCTCACGTCACCGCAGCAGCAGCTTCCCCAGCAGCCCAAAGAGCTCAGCATCGCTGCGGGATGGGGCTATTGCCTAGCAGGGGCTCTTGCCTCACCTTAACCTTCCCGGTGGATCTTCACCTCCACCAGCAACACAAGTGCAAGAGGAGCAGCACTGGAGAGCATTTCAGCTATACCTATACGCACATTTATAGATATAATATTTTTTTTCCACTGTGTTAAGAAAGGTCTCTGGAGCCACAAGCTGCTCCAGCAGCAATTAAGGGAGAACATGACCCAGCACAGCCTTATTATTTCTGGCTACTTGATTACTGCTCATGATTGGTCTCTAATGAACCTCTTGCATCCACACCTCATGATTCAATAAGTGTTTTCAGGAGACTCCTAACTAACAGGCAAATGGAGCTGGTTCCCCCTGGGGCCCCACCACACCTGGGGCCATAGGGATGATGCGCTATAAGGGTGCAGTGAAGGGAGCATGTCCTAGGGGTGGGAGGAGATGCTGCCAGAGAGGATCTTTCATGTCCTGGGAGATACAGGCCAAAAAATGCTTTCCTGAGCTTACAGAACGGATTGGATTTACCCCCCCCCACTAACACACAGTTGGAGGGTGGCCCCCAGGAGCTCACTGAGGTCCCGCAGTGCCCACCTTCCCGGCCAGCCTCCCCCGAGCTGCACGGGCTGGGGGCTCGCTCGCCTCCCACGTGGAGTTTCTTCAGTTGCATCCCTCCCTCCCGGTGCTGTGCACTCCATATGGCACCCCAGCTGCGGGATGGATGTGTGTGCTGTGTGGGAGGCTGATGGCCGGGACAGAAGAAGCTCCAGCCCGCTGCGGTCCTGAGCAGCTCCAGGGAGCAGTGAAGTGCCCGGGCATCAGGCAGCGCCGGGTTTTTATTTAACCCTTCATCCCAGTAATTTGCTCTGATGCTATAGTTCAAGCAGACACAGCTGCATGCACGGAAAGTCTGACACCAATTAGTCAATCATGCAAAACAAGATTTTTTTTTTTGCTTCTAAGTGCAAACAGTTTTCTGCCAAGTATCAGATGAGCAATTACCTTCCTACGGGCCTGGGAGCGGCTTGACTCGTCCCATCAGGCAAATTTAAGGACCTCATTCTCATAGGGGTTAAACCTCTAATTTAATTGCTAGTTCATCCTCAAGCTTCACTTTTTATTTATTGCAACCCAAGCAACAGCCACAGAAAGAACACAACGGGAGGCCAGCACGGAAAGAGAGGTGGGAGGGAGACCAAAGGAGGCAACTGAACGGTGGTATTCAAGGAGGGATGTGGGATAAGGGAGATTAAGGTGCGGTGAAACCACGCCGGATGACTAGAAGTGTCTAAATGACAAGAGGGTATTACATTTCTTTACTGAGCGTTTATTGCTGTGGAGAACATCAGCCCTGGGGTGATGCTCAGCGGAGAAGGACCTCGCAGGGTGGCTGGGTGAGGTGCGGAGCCATGCTCCTGTCTCCATGCTTCGGAGGCTCGGGAGAGGTTTCTCCACAGCCACCAAAGGTGTGACACTCACACTTAGTGGCCCACAGCCATCCAGGCCAAGAGCTGCTGCTGTGCGAGGGACAGCAACACCACCCGGCGGCACAACCGCCGCTGCCGGCGCTTCACCGCGCACCACAACCCTGCCCCGAGCCGGCGTTCGCTGACCCAACGGCGAGCAATTAACGTGACGGATTTTGTTCGTCAGTCCTGCGCTTACAAGGGCTTGTGCTCACTGGGTGAATGTGCAAACTCCCGGGCTCATAAATGCAGCCACATGATGACAATCTCTCCAATAAATTAAAATAATTACTTTTCTAATTTGCCTCTGGACTCTGCTAAACCTTCTGGGGCCTTAAAGAAGGCATGAAGGTTTTTTTTTTCCACATCTTCTGCTTATGTAGGCAGACGTTTTAATTTATAAAATGAATAATTCTGTATTTAATCAGTACAGAGGAAAATTCCACTTGGGGACAGGGATGTCTCACGATGCTGCAGAGGATTAACCACACTGAACGACTCCCCAGCGCAGAGGCATGTGGCCGTGTGGGACAGCCCTCGCTCCTCCGAGCACCAGCGATTTTGGTGATCCTGGAGGTCTCCCTTCCAAGAAGGACTGAGAATATAAAGAACCCACCAAGGGGGAGACGCAAAGGCAACTTTGAGTCGTGTCTTTGAGCCACCAGAAACCACTAACATTAAGTCCAGAAAACTAGACCGGGCTCTGGGAAAGGCAAGGTCATCACAGCTTGTGAACTCCTGCCCTTTCTTGGAGCCTAATTCACATCAAACATAGAGATCCCAGTGGAAAACTGATGGTTTGTCTGGCTGGGGCAAACAGATGAGGACCAGCAGGATTGGCGCTGGATGGTGGGGCTGGGCTTTAACGTTTGAACCTTCCCAGTAGCAAACCCATCCCTTAGCATGCACGAACTGGGTTATAAAATGAGAACAGAGATGCTTGAAGGTAATATAAAAACCACGGGTAAATCAAACTGTGCCTACCAAAAGATGCCCTGGTTTGAAAACTTAGCAAATTAGGAGTCAGTGACACTAGACAGATACTAGATAGATGTTACCTGCTTGTCCCAAGGGGAAATAATCGTTCAAGAGGTGGCTGGATGTGTGCCTGCAGCGAGGTCCCATGGGATGGGCATCGGAGTCGATGCAAATAGTGGTGCTGCACCACAACTTGGACCTTACTTTGGAGTCATTTACAAATATTTAATATTTAATATTAAATATTAAATATTAACAACAAAGAGGTGCACCATTCATTACACAGTATGCTACAAATAAGTTTAAAAGTGCTTATATTGGATTTCTTTTAATTACAGTAAGACAAAACAAGCTAAAATATACCAAGGATCCCTACAGGGTTTTGTTTTGCAGAAAGGAAGTCTTCAGAGAGGTGTAAAATAACAGGAATAGAAATAAAGTTTGGACAAAGCTCTTCCTCCTGTGAGGTGACAAGCTGGTGGCTTGCACAGGAGTGCACGAGGGAGCACTGCCTTTTCCTTCCCTGCCCTCCGCTGTCAATCAGGGTGATGCTCTCACCCTGGCATCTGCCTAAGACCAAAATGCCAAGGCGTCATATGAAATTTTAAAACTTAAAAATCACAAAGTAAGATTTATACATGCACAAAAAAAAAAAAAAAAAAAAAAAGCAGCTAAAATACCATTTTCTTACCAAAATGAAATGTAACCCAACGACTTTGCTACAGTGGACTAGTGCCGTTAGTTTCAGCTAAATCGCTTTGCACCAGTTTGGGATCTTGCCTTTCACTGGAATAACTTACAATTCCGGCTATAATTTCCCCTAAATCCTGCACCTGATGTTTCCTATGGGAAGGTTTTAGGTAGTTTTCCACTCAATGCTGCACTGAAATTCTCCCAGTTGCTCCTCAGACCTCCAGTCTATGGGGTGATGGAGGAAACAGGGGTGCCTGAGCCCCCTCCAGAGCCCGTACCCCCCCGGGCTGTAGCACCTCCATCCTACCGCGGGATGTTTAACAACAGCTCCATAGGGAGACCGGCTGAGGTACAGTTGACAGAGATGGCTATTTCCCATTACAGCCTGGTTAAAAGTGATATCCAGCAGTGAGAGATATTGATCATGATAATACATGAAAAACTGAATCAAGAAAAAAATCATATTTTTCTAACGACGGCTATTTCTTAGACATCTTCTATGCCTGCTTGCGCTGAGGCCAGTAAATCTGCCGGTAAATCTATAGTTAAATGACAGTCAAATGCACAAACTTTTGCAGCCTACCTAAACCAAAAAGTAAACTTTTTTTTTTTTCCTTAGTTTTACTCTATTTTCTTTTTTCTGCTGTCGAGTCCAGCCCTGGATTTATCCCCCAGGCGGAACTGCTGCTTGCTCAGCGGGATGAGCTGGAAGAAGAGGACTTTGGAGAGATTTTTAGTTACGCAGGGAAGAATAAAAAAACCCAACCCTAAAACAAAGAAAGGAAAATGTCCCAATTCTCTAGGTTACATTAGTGGTTATATAACCCATTTATCTGGTTATATTTACGTCCTATTGCCCTGAAAGAGTGGCCTAAAAAAAAAAAAAAAAAAAAAAAAAAAAAAAAAAGACAAA
>JAVJGJ010000001.1:122601124-122629381 GCA_035590215.1 Microhierax caerulescens
CCCCGCCTCGCACCACGCTGTGCCTGCCGTCTCATCCCGGTGGGAGCCGTGTGACTGTCCTTCTCGTGAGACCACTGGCACGGGAGGGTGCAGAGTGTGCCCAAGGGGTGGCCGGGGGCTCCACCACCCCCAGGGATCCTGGCCAGGGCAGCAGCCACCTGCAGCTCCTCAGATGCCCGTTACTGATACCCGGGTCAGGCTGGAGGCATTCCCACGCACGCCTCCGCCAGGCTTGCCTTGCCCCAGAGACAAGTCCGGGGGGTGTTTAGAGGCTTCCACCTAATGAGCTCTCACCCAAAATGCCACCGACCCCACGACGGGCTGCTGTGCTGCCCGTGCCTTGGTTAAGCTGTAGCTGGAGAGGGCAATGTGTGCACCACCTGCGTGCTTCGCTGGCAAGGGGAGCAGAAGTGAGCTACAAATGTTAATTTTTTTTGGGGGTTTGTTTTTGTTTTTCTCCTTAATAGCCTGCTATTGAGACTGCAGATAGCCTTTTTGCATTTGGGACAATACATCTGAGAGTCGTATGGCTGCGTTGTGCGTATCGGTCAATAATGCTCATTTAGAGCATTAGGAGCCTTGACACATCCAAACATCCGTATTTCTGGGGAGCTGAGTGCTCCCCTTGCAGCAAGGCCAACACCTGAGTCCACACTGGGGGTCACAGCTAGGAATGAAATCCCACCCAGCCCCTATCTAAACAGCCAGGTGATGGGAGATGCCGGTCCGGCAGCACGGAGCTCTGAGGACCCCTCTCCTCTCGCCCCAGATGCACCGACGCCGCGTGAGCACCAGCTCAAGGCAACGATGTCCCCCCAAACTCCCTCTTCTGCTCTGCAGAAAGCTCCAAGGCCTGAAAAGGGACGTGTTCACGGGCTTCAGGAGAAGCCCTTCATGGTAGATGAAGGCTGAACAGCACGTAGCAGCCTGCAGACGCTGTGCCTATGAAAAAAAAATATGAATTTCAACCATTCCTTTGGGCAAACTCTGCCAGACTTTGCTGCAAATTAAACTAACCCAATTATTGAATTACCATGAGATTTGATACATTTGAGAGGAAGCAAGGAAAGAAGTTGTCTGTCAAGTTGTCACAATATTTGTACCTTGCTTTCAAATTTTGAAAATAAAATGATGGCACCTAAACAAGGCAAGTGCCGGGAGGCAGGACGGGTACGGTGGCACTGGGAGGTCGTGGCCTCTCCGGGAGCGCTGAAAGAATTATTTCATGGCAAAGGTGGGCCCCTGAGTGGCATCAACCCCCCCGAGACAAACCCTCTTCCCGGGAAGAAGTGACAGAGGGTGGAACGAACCCGCTGGGGCTCATGCATACAGTGATGTGAAAGAGCGCCGTTTGACCTTTCCTGGGGTCTAACTGCTAAGAAGGAGGGCGCATCCATCCCCCACCGAGTCTCACAACAAGCTTTGAACCAGACCCTCCAACCTGAGACCTCGTGTGGCTCCTGGGGCCATTTCTCCCTGTGGCACCCATGCCTGAAGGGGCTCAGAGATGCCAAGCCCAAGCAGGTTAGCCAGGGACCTGCTGGCTCAGCCACCAGCTCACCTCTCAGCATGCAGAAATAATTCTACAGACATACCCTTTCCCCAGTTAAACCTCTTTTTCTCTTGATTTATTAACAGGAATTTTAAGAGTCCAAGTTAAAATTTTGAGTATGAATGGAGAATCAAAGCCTGGACCTGGGCAGCCTCTATGGCCACTCGTGCCATCATCTTTGTGGCCTCTGGGCTTTGTAGAGTCAATTTTGAAATACAATTTCATAAAGGCAGGCCAAACTCCCACAAAAATAATGATCAGTATTTTTATTCATACACACTTGTTTTGAAACTACAATTAATATTTAACAAAAGCATTTCATGCAAACAAAGATTGAAGATATTGTGAATTAAGAAAAAAAAAGCTGTAATTTATACATCAGTCTTGCCCACTGTACTTCCGATGATTTTTTAAAATTATTTTTTGGAAAATGGATGGCCTCTTCAAATTTTCTAGTAGCATCTTGCAGATAAATGATAAGAAAATAAATAATGTTCTCCTCTTCATAAATACAAAATTTGGGTCTTAAAATAATATTAAAAAATATGAATGAATTCAAGTTGGGATTACTCCTTGTTAAAAAAAAAAAAAAAAAAAGATAAAGTAATATACAGTCATTTTAGAAGTTTCCAGTGTGGTCTGTACTGCTGTGCAAAACCCTACCTGCGTTGGGAAATGCGCGGTTTTAAAAGAGGCAACGTGCTTCAGTTCGTTGGAATTATTTTCCTTACATTCATTTTCACAGCACGTGAGCGAATACATGACAGGCTTCGCGGGGAACGAGCCCCCCGTTAAATTTGTATTATCGGTGCAAGAATATTTTTTTTCGCACGGCACGGGAGCGGTGACTTCTGTGCTGCCAAGGGTGAGCCCCAGCTCTGCTGAGCAGCGACGGGCGCCAGCACGGGCTCGGGGTTTTGCTGCGTTGGGGCTCACGGGCTTCGTGCTGCCCGGTGCCGGTGCCGCGGCAAAGGACGCGGCGCACGCGAGTCCGAGCACGTCGGTTCCGCTGGGCGCCTCGGAAAGCCGGGACAGGAGCACGTGGACCTCCGGAAGGATGGAGCCACGGGCAGTATCGCCTCTCAGGGCTCCAACAGAAGGGAAATCAATACAGTTCAAGTAGCTCTTAGGAAAACGTTTATGAAGATCAGAAACGTAATTTTCCTTTCTATTAAAACGTTCGCGTCATCAATTTATGGTTCTAAACCTAAAAGCGGCAGATGTCCCAACGTACCCCATTCCATGGAAGCAGGCTGGGGCTGGTTATCAGTGCTGCTGCTACTCCTCCTGCATGTCACTGTTTAAAATTATTCATAGATTCCTGATTTTTTTTTTTTTTTTTTTTTGTCAGCCAACATCAATGGAAGAAACCCCATGGCCTCTAGGGTGGTTTTCTTTCAAATTTGAACTACAGTGTCACACACAAGGAAAAGAAAAGCATGAAGACATACGACACAGGAATACATTAAAATATCAACGGAATAAACCTGTCGTGGGTGGACCAGCTGCATAAAGAACATCGCTTCTCCTTCAATGGGAGTCAGCATAAACATTCCTAGAAAACGGCTGTGCTGAGGTTATCCATCCATAGGGAATGCCACCCTTCAGTAACCAGTTCTGCTAAGACTTCCATTTACGTGGAAACTTTAAATTGCACACAGAAATCCCAGTAAGCGGAGAAGAGGTAAGAGCAGCTGAGCTACACAACCAGCGAGCATCGCTCCCCACCGCGCCCTGACTCCGCTTAACAAAAGCTGGACTCCAGATTCTGTAAGAAACGTATCAGATGTGATTTCATTTCTCTTCAAACGGTTTCAGCAGAATTACTAAAAATTCTATTAAAAAAGTAGAAATAGCATGGTATATCCAGCCACACCAAGTGAACCGAGTAAGCTGATTTAATATAAAAAATGATAATCAGACTCACACAACTCTTTTCAGGTTAAAAGCGTATTAGAAACGTTACCCAAGAAGTCCTCGCAGCTGCCGGTGAGGTAAGTAAGTATTATTACCCCCATTTTACAGACGGGGTAACTGAGGCAGAGAGGGTAACAACCGCCCCGCTCTCTCTCAAGGTCTTCCTAGGAACAGGGGGGCTGTAGCGCACGATGATTATTCATTATAAAGCTATTTAATTACCAGTCGGTACTGGTTGATAGGAACCCACAGCTGTTTATGGAGTCAATTCTTACTTAATTCTTCCACTCAACTACTTCAGATGGCATCTAAGAGTGTGGAGCCAAGGAAAAAAATGCTTTTAGCTTGCCTATTTTTTTTTTTCCGACTGGGCAGCGCAGTGTCTACCTGCCCAGCAGCGCCCAGTGCCACCATGCGCGGCTGCCAAGGGACAAAACCTACGTAGCATAACTTCCACTAGCGACTTAAAAGAACCAAAAAGCACCTGAAATGCTTCCAGAAGCTTTGTGGCAGGTCCGAAAGCCCGCTGTAAACGTGACACTGCGAAGTGTCTTCTCCTCGGAGCAAAGCTGTACGATCGGACGGTTATTATCGTTACCTGCAGTGATGCGTTTGGCTTCGGGAGGAGGATCTTCCCCCTCTGCCAAGTGCACGTGTCTCCCACGGCGTTTAACAGGGATTGCACCCCGGTGCACCGGCTGAGAAAACAGGCTGTGCAAGTGGTACCACTCAGTCCCGGCCCTTGGCTGGGTCATCTATCCAGCCAGAAGACAAGTTCCTCTCTCACTTGGCCGTATTAATTTTACAGGAGCCCAGCATTATTCAATTGCATTCACCCCAAAAGACAGGGTGGATTTCAAAGGCCACCAGCATTTTGGTATGATGAGTTTCTTTTAAACTAAGAGCTGATTGCCGGCAGAACTTTCTTCAGTTTGTAAAAGGAAATCCAATTGTATTTCTGGAAAGAATGAAGGTTCAGAAAGCTAAATTGCATTTCTCCTCTAGATTGGATTAAGGGGGAGTATTTTATTATGGGAATGTGCTCTCGCCTTCTCACATATGTGCAACCCTTGCTAAGAGCACCGAGACTGGCCAGCGAGCAAAGCGGCTGTCCGGGAAACCCAGTGCCCTGCTGAAGTGACTCAAAGGTGGATAAAAACAGCCAGATGCCTGAATAACGAAGAAATGTGCCTAGAAGCCAGTGAAGTCCCATTTCATCCCTGAAAACAGCTTGGAAGTTTTGTGTGGCAGATCTGTGCCCCTCCTGGCAGGAACGGGGCTGCTCCGGAGCCCCCCGGGACTGGAGCACACGTGGGATGGAAACGGCTCCTCCAACTCCCACCCCAGCTTCTGTGTGTTGTGATTTGCAATTTGACTTTTGGAAATCTTTGTGATAATGTGGGCGTTCAGATTAGAGTTGCTGTTGAACACAAATGAAAGAGAAGCAGTTCTAATGCCTTTCCCTCTGTTGATACATGTTCTGTAGAACACAAAATTTGTGAAAAATATTATGTAGATAACACCTGTATTTCAAAATCTACGAAAATGCTTGCTGGATACTCGAGTTTTTACTCGCCATTCGAAATTTCAATTTATATTGATAATAATAATATAATTTTAATTTTATTGGATAATAAGCAAGCCACCCAGAGTTCTCGTTAAAGGGCTGGTCCAAGCGTGAGCGTTCACACGCGAGTGCGCTGGGCAGAGCAGCGAGGAGTCACACAAACATTTCATCCCTGCTTGACGTGATCCTTGTTCCTGCAGGATCCAGGAGCTCGCAGCTCCTTTTTGTAGGCGTTACAGACACCTACCGAGGGCGACACGAGCTGTTGCAAGCCCAGCGGCTCGAGGCAACAAGGTTAAAGAGGAACTTCTGCGTCCACAGCAGAAAAACCGGGGGACAAACGCCTGTGCCCAAGCAACGGGTGATGAGAAGCAGCCAGAAAACGAGCAGCTCTCTGCAGGCGTTGGACCAGCTCTTTAACACCGTGGTGTGGTGTGAACAGCCCCGGCCGTCACAGCTGCGCCAGCAACGGGACCTCCCGGTACAATTCACATTTTGCCAAGGAAACCAGAACTGCTGGGGAACATCGACCCATGGGATCCTCCTGCCTGTTTCTGGCTCAGCCCTGCCCCTGCACCGCTTCTCTTCCTTCCCAAACCTGTGCGCTCCTATTTCTCCCAGTATTTTCCTTTTTCACAAGCCTCCATTTCGCTTCACGTTCTTAAAACACCTGTAATGCTGCCTCTCGGCAGACGGCCTTACTGGAGGGTCCTTTCAACATTCAAAATCTGAGCCTCAGTCATCTCTTGAATTTATTATCTTCTACAGCAAGATACTCAAGAGTCTCCTAAACTATGGCAGGCTAATAATATTCAGAAAGACATAAATAGTCATGAATACTGCACTAGTCCACATGCTCTACAGCAAATACCATAATTTTTGAAGTATATAATATACAAAGAAGAAAACGAGCTCCCGGATGTGGCTGATAACATGTTTGACACAGAATGGTTTAAAACTTTGACTCCTAAAACGTTTTAAAATTTCTGAGTTCTGTTTATTTAGGCAACAATCCGAGTTCTTGTTGGTGGGCCAATGCCCCTCGTTAGCCGTGGGTTTCCCCGTGCCTCAGAATCGTTCGGGTCGCCCACGAAAGCCTGCTCACGCCTCCCCGGGGAGATGCTCCTTGCTCGGAGCTGGGGCTGCAAAAGAACCACGACTGGGCAAAAGTCAAACCTTCCACAGTGCTGCTGGCACTGGCACGTCCCAGGCACCAAAGGGATGGCTGAGGGCAGCGTGGGGCACCCACAGCTGCCGTTCAACACCCAGCCGTGTTTCACTCCCAGACCGTCCCACTCCACCACGGGTCACCCCCGTAGGTCAAACCCATCCACTTGTCTACCCATTTGCAGGACTGGCTCTTTCTAACAATCTTTGGCACAGGTTCCGTGGTTTATTGTCATAAAAGATGACTAAAAGTAGATTGCCCACCTCCCCCCCGCCCCCCCCAGTTACAGATTCTAGTATAAATGTAAGTCTTTTATGGCAAATATCTTACTTTTTGAATATGTTTACATGCTGGAAAAATTGTAATCAGTCTGCATGCAGCAACAGAGACATCATGCTTCTGGTATCGCCATGCACATCTGACAGACAAAAAGTGCCTATGGCTGCTAACAGTGACAAGGCAGAAGGAAAAAAAAAATAAAAAGGAAAAAGCACTGAGTACTATTTTACATGCTGTAACAAAAGCAAAATATGCACAAAAAATATTTACTGATATTTGAATTAATATCTTCTGGTAAGTTGTAAGAGGAAATATCAAAAATTTTTTTCTCTAAGTGATAGGAGAGGAGAAGATTGCATTAATTACAGTGTTCATCATTGCAAATAAAGTCTATTTCCTTCTCTGTAAGTAATAAGCAGACGTGAAATGAAAGCCTAATTGAACCTTGTATAAAACCTGCAGGTAGTAATTATTGTTTAAAAGTACATCTACTTTTAAAAAAAGAGATTATACCCTAAGCCATTAACAATATCCAAAACCTAAAGTAAAAATCAAAACAATAGCAATAAAACATTTAGCTAAATCTAAATGATGTCATTCAGAACAAGAACTTTCACAAATAAAGCACAATTTGTTTTATAAAATTTTTATAATACTCCTTATGCTTGATATGATTATGTTGATAATATAGATCTGCTTATTATTAACCCTTATTATTAAGAGTTATTACTAAACATGCAAAATTCATTGCATGAAGCGTATGTAAAATGTATTAAATTCCATTCTATCAATAAAACAAGTTTTAGGTGCTGCTTCTTTCAGGATTGATTATTCTACAGCCCAAAGTTTTCTGAATTAAACCTGATTATTTTAAGACTAAATATCACTTGATTTTCATGAGTTATTCTGGAGAAATCAGGAAGTCACTCCGGGCTGCATTTTTTGTTAATTTAGTATACATAATGCTTTCTTCGGTTTCCTGCCCTATACTGCGGACCATAAATAAACACATGTAAATAATATTTAAAGGATTACAGTTTGTCTGACATTCCAGGTTAACAAATTTCATAGCAAAATACTGGTATTAGAACTGGTTAGGAGTAAACTTGAGGAGTGGTGTGAATTAAATTAACTGAATAAACAATGGCACCCTGGATCACAGAATAATCTCATGGAGATTAAAATTCACAAAAATATTATTAAAATTATTACTATTATTATTACTCTTATTATTATTATTATTAAAGACAACATTTCACCCTTGAGTTTATCACATGCTACTTAGCAAAGATCCTAGAGATCTGGCCACCGCTGAAGTGTGTTTAAACTTGGTGCTGATACAGGATCGCTTGACGAAGCCTCAGGGTCTAATTTGATTTCATCCCCCCCTCCCACCACGTTTCTGCCACATTTGCAGAGCAACTACTTGCAACCATTTTCTTTTTTGCGATGCCTCTCCTGCCCGGTGCCGCCGCCGTTCCAGTCTCTTTGCTGCTGGTCTCCCTGAGGTCACCCACTGGGAAGGGCAGGGAGGAGCGGTCCCTCGAGGCCGAGTGCTCCATCTCCCAGCATCCACACGGAAGGGCCAAACATCTGAGCCGGTTCTGTTTTCAGACCAGGTGTCAGACTATTTCTAACCCAGCAGAGTGGAAAAGGGAGCACAAGGACAGTGGGAAGTTACAAAAATATATAACGTACCAACCCCGGGGAAGTTTAGACAAGTCAGGGGTGACTTCTAGAGGAATAAGTGGGCACTGGACACTAATTTATCTCCCATTAAGACAACATCGCTGTTGCAAAGCCAAAATCCTGACTAGGTGGCCTTTCCCCCATCTTACACTTTCTAACCCTACAGTTTCCAGGCCCAAATGCAATCAACAAGGCAAAAGCCTAAAAATTGTAGGGTTAAAGGACTGCTCTCCACGGCAGGATTTGTTCCTGTTCTGCTGTTTCATGCTACATTTTGTAAAAGGGGGTGTATGAACTGGGGGTTGACGTAAGAGAACCCTTCAAAATCTGTTTGGTCTATGTTAGCAATGACCAGCTGATCCGGAGGTGTTAAGACCGGCTGTCCTCGTGTAAAGAATTTGTCGAAGTTTTCGGCACCTTTGCCACACTGTAAGAAAAAAAAAGGAAAAACAGAAAAAAGGCTGAAAAAAGTCAGCAAGACATCGGCAGTTCCAGCTTTTTGCAGATTTTTCAGGATACATGCAAGACTTTCCCTAATTTCTTAGGAGTAGTTAAGAAAAAAATTCCTTTTCAGCTATTTTAAGGGAAAATCCCAGGCACACAGAGGATTTTTAATAGATGAATTCTGAGGAAAAACAGAGTCAGAAGAGTTTCCATCCATCAGCATGAGGTGATGAGGTAGAGAGGCTTAAATATTTAGACTTACTGGGACACAGAAGGAAAAATAAAGTATTTTTATGGACATGTATTGGCAAGGGATACTTTATGTGTCGCCATTTCATTCTTCCCAGAACCTTTACAATGTAAATTAAATTTTTGTGTTAAGTTTCTGTTTCCTTCATGATCTGTAGAAAGCTAAATGTAATTCATTTAGAAGATTTGATTCTTCATCGCAGAGCCTATAAACTCTCGTAGATTCACAATCGACAGCGGAGCTTCAGTCCTGGGGACTGCAGGAGGGAGCTGAGGGCAGGGGGCACAGCCTGGGAACAGGTCCTCATCACAGAACACGTTATCACAGCTTTCCACTTTTTTTTTTTTTTTAAAAATTTTAATTTTTTTTTCCTAAGAGGAGAGCCACGTGCTCTCAGAAAGCCCAGCCGAGGAGGGGGTTACATGTAGCTACACGCTGAACACAACTCATTCAGAATGGAAAACAAAAGAAAGCAGGTTTGCAGAAACGATAGTTTTGAGTAATGCAGAAAACACTTGAAAGGCAGGGAAGTATGATTAGAGGCAAGTTAAAAAGGTGGAAGGTGGGACCAGAACAAAATTAGCTTGGGCGCAAGAAAAAACGCAATTTGGGGAAAACTAGGCATTGAAGATTGTGGAGAGGTCTAAAGGAAACTGGTAAATCTGCTCACCCCGAAACTATCTACTGTAACAGATCTTCGAACAACGTGGCTGTATAATAACGGCACGGACTGTTTCTTCCCGTTGTCCCTGATCCTGTGCTCTGTCCATCCCTACAATGCAGCTACACGTGGATTTAGCGGGTAACATCACACTAGTATCTTCAGACTTAGAGGATGACTTGGAAAGGGTGGCACATGGCACGTACGATAGACCAACATTAAACATCGATTTTCCTGAACTAACACAACACGAAGAAAGCTGTGTGTTTACAGGAGAAACCAGCTGAGGAGGGACCCGTTCAGGGAACCCAAGGGGGAGATATTTGGCTGCCTTGAAAACAGCTCAGCCACCGCTTGCAATCTTCTTGCAAAGCACCTGGCACGTCCTGGACTGGGACACACCATCCGAGCTGAGCTGCAAAGGACTTTTGCTGCCTTGGGCACACGTTGGTTTCTATTTCAGATGAAAAACGCATGCTCAGGTACTGGACTGCACTGCTCGCAGGACACTTGTTCAGCCGTGGAAGAACACAAGCAGAGGAACACTGCAAAGGGTTAAGGGCTAAGGCAGTCTGCTTTTCCACCCGGGGTTCTGCACTCACCGAATACCGTGGTGCCCGGTGAAGCCAACGCATTTTGGTACAGAATCTCTGGAGAACAAGAATGGATAGAGCTGAACTTTGACAAGGGGGGAAACGCTGCGTCACTGGGATGAAGGTCGATGTGTCTCCAAATTAACAGTCAAATTTATTTAGAGGCAGTACAGTCAACTCAGAGCAGCAACAAAAGGGCTATTTATACAGAAAGATCTTACTAAAAAGATGCTCTACAGATAGGCATCATCCTTCCACAAAACTATGCTCTTTTTTTCTTTTATTTTTCTTCTTTCCCCTCTTCTTTTTCAGCAAATGGAAGATATTCAAACAAGCTGTATATTGAAGCCAAAGTCCCCAACGCCATGAGGTCTCTCGCTATTGTTTGTACTAGTAGAGGTCAAGAAATAACTCATGTGAAATTCTGGTAATTTTTGTGTGCGAATATAATAATTTATCAATAAATTTGCATCTACAGTTATGTATTTATCTTCACATGAAAGAGTAGCATTGCTATTGTGAGTGTTAATGCAGTATTTAAAGCAGAACTGAAAATACGGGACTCCTAGAGCTCCTAAACTTGCAAATAGGAGTAAACCATCTTTTTTGCCAAATAATCAATCTATGCCTATAGACTGTGAAATGTCAGTCTGGAAGGGAACACATTCCTTAAACTGACCAGCTGCTGACCCAAAATCTGCAGCTCCATGTTCAAGAGAGAACCATGCCTGTGTGCAAAAGCAGCAGGATTATTCCTGCAGCACTGCACTTTCTAGGGAAGATGCACCCACAAATGTTTTCGGAAAAGAACTTCACCCCAAACAAAGCCTATAAATACATCCATATCTTCAAACAGATTAAAGGTTGTGTGTTTTTTCCTTTTTAGAATCAATACCCATCCCTGGAGGTGTGTAGATGTGGTGCTTGGGGACACGGCTCAGTAGTGGACTTGGCAGTGCTGGGTTAACAGTTGGACTTGATGATCTTAAAGGTCTTTTCCAACCTGAACGATTCTGTGATTCTACTATAAATAGAATCAGAAATCAAAATAAATGAGTTATACAGAGGGTATGTAAATATCAGGCTTGGATTTTAAATTATTTTTGTCTGGGAAAGTTAGGCTCCATGTGAATATATCTTGGTGTATTTTAATAGCAGCTTATATAAACAGAACAGGTCATGATAACCATGGAGATAGAGCACAGCTGCTCTAAACCAGAGCCAGGATCTGCCATGAAACGTGCTGGGATGGAACCAGACCGTATTCCAAGCTTTTAGTACCTTCATTTTGGTGTTACTTTTAACTTCAAGGAAAGTCTAAGCCATCAGTTTCTGAGCTAATAAAACTCCCAGATGTGAAGGTAGATTTGCTTTATGCTCAGCTTTCAGTTTGCCTCAAGGCACATGTAACGCAAACCTGCCACAAGATGCAGGGCACGACCGCTCCGGGGTCAGCAGCACCAGCCACGTCCTTTCCTTAGTGACACCCTTCCCGGTGCGCAAAATCCGCGCCCTACGAGCAGGGTATTTCCCCCAGCATCCTTTCAGCGTGCGGCTCTCCTCCCGATGATGCAAAAAAGTCATTTGTATGCAAGAGGAGAGGAATATATGCTGCCACTGGATAGTGGCCTCCCTCTTCATTCGTCTGTGACACCACGCTAGCGTGCCACTATCGGTAAATAAATCACGTACAGACCAAGGACCCAACACCTCAGTGCTACAGCCAGCTCACATCTCAGTTGAAAGAAGGAAAGTGTTAGAGAAGAAAGATTTAACATTAGGACACTTCGATTTACAGCTCTTCCTGAAAACTTGTATTCTGGTGTGCAAATATCTTTCTTTGCCTGTCCATCAAGCAAAGCACATGCTGAAAGAAATTCTGTATCAACAAATACAGCTCTTCAAATTCTATGATGCACACGATTCTCACAGTAAGGACATCTTTCATTTGTTCAGATTTCTGAAATATTCCTACAGATACATGTGTGCAAACCATAACAAACACCAAAAATCAACCAGGGATTATTCTTGCAAACTCAGCAGTTGTCACTCTAGGATGGGGAATACAAGCCCCCCCGTGCTGTGTAGCCCACTGTGGAGCAAATTAACACCAGTAATTCAGATACCTTTAATCATTGACTTTAGATGTCGTTCAGAGGAGACAGTCGGGACCGGCATTTATTACAGGTCTCAAGTGGCTGATGTGATTACGGCTATTTTCCCTGTTCTCAACTTCTCACGCAGTGCGTGACCATCCAGTCAGGACTCTAAGCACTGAGTGACTTTTTTTTTTGCAAAGAACAAAGTACACCGAGTTATGCCACAAGGTGCCAAAACATTAGCAGAGTTAGAGACTGCTCTGCCATCATCAAATTGCCTTATTTTAGAAGTGTCCCAGATTTGCAGCACCACCAAGCCAGCATTAATCTCACCCCACAGGCAGGCATGCCTGCCGACACATTTAGCGAGGGAAGTACTTGGCATCGCACTCACCACTTTAGGTTTGAAAGGTGGCTGAATCTCTCTGTTTTCCAGTTTTTCCCAGTCAATTCTCCTGAAGAAAGCGTGCTCCCTGATGTCTCTCTCACCTTCAAGGCCACAGCCAAGGCGTTTTGCAGGATGTTTAGTCATTAGCTGTTAGGAAGAAAACAACAAATAGTTAAATTTAACACTGGAATGAAAGTGAGACAGACTTTGCCCAGATTGCAGTGCTCTGGCTCCTCTCCTGAAGATGCAAGTTGCTAATAAAATTGCTCTGAAAAGCTAAGATTCATTTTTTGAAGATTAGTTTTCTTGTTTGGTCACTGGAGACGGCATGTCAGCAGCAAAACTAAGGGTTGCACTTGGGAACGTTTTCCCATTTGGCAGAGGTGGCCGCTGGAGGTGGGGGGGCAGGCGATGCCCAGGGCACACTACCATCCTATTAGTTCACAGCTCCTGAGTTTTGCCTTTGGTCTTTCAGTTCAGCCTTATAAATCTCCAGAAAAGCTTCTGCCCTACCTCAACAATCAATGAAACTTAATAAATTCCAATATACTAAAGCTGTACAAAGTACAACACACACACACACACACACAACGTCCCATTTTTCTGGGCTTGTTCAAGACATCTTATTACAGACCCTACAATTTCTTGGCACCCAGCTGAAAATATCTCATCTGTGTTTCCTCCCTTGCATCCTTAATGCCATCTTGGTCAATACCCAGTTGCATAGATTAAGCACACTTGGGGGAAAAAAAACCACCCCAAACCCACCAGCATCACACTCTTGGAAACAGTAACGTGCTCCCTAATTAAGAAGCTCCTCAAAATGTTTTCAACTGATGTATTGATTGTATGTAAGGAATTGAGCAATGTAGCCTTTAACCCTCAGTTCCAGTATTGTAGGGACTTTTTAAAGCTCTTTTACAAATGATATATGATTAATGTACTGCTGGGAGTGATACCTCAACACGGCTTTTTAAAACCTCAGCTGTACCACTTTAGTCTCCCTCCAAATGTTGAGTTGATCAGATTCCAATTTCGAACCTAAAATAAAAGCGGCTCTAAGCAGGCTCTGGGAAGTCGGCTGTGCACTGGGCTAGAACCACATTCTTCAAGCTTAACAGCGGCTTTCCCAGTTTTGTTATGAACCCCTCGCTTGACCAGTAGGTGAGATAAGAAAAGAGGAATAATGATTCCAGCAGTTTTAATTCTTCCCAAAGCTACTGCGTTTATCAAACCCAACCGCCTCTGCATACTTGGGACAGACGTCCAGCAGACAACTCCATCGCAAGAGCACGGTGAGCACGTATGTTCACCTTGCCCAACGGACCGCAAGGGTCAGAGGCTCACTCGTATTGACTTCTTAGCTCAGGTGTAATGCTCACTGAAATCTGGGATTACTTCGTTAGTTTAACAGAGGCAATGAACATGTTATTATCACAGAGATGTGACCTTCAACCTAGCGGCGCAGTGCAGTTTTAGCTTCCTGACCTCCCTTTGCATAAGCACCTAGCTGAAGAGCAGCAAGCAGGAGAGCTGAAAACAGGAGAATTAAATCAAGTTCAAACTGTGCTGTTTGAATGTGTGTTTCTCACGACAAGGCATCAATCTGCATGTACTTTACAAGAATATATCCTGTTCAGTTTCTGTTGGCCAGCACATCTACACTGGGACAGGCTCCAAAACTAGTGGTCTCTCCTTTTACCTTGTTGTTCTACATGGCTTTTCTTTTCCTTGATGATTTTTCCTTAAGGGATTAATATCCAGCTCATGTACAATCCTTCATAAATGGTTGAAAAGGAAAGGAAGAAAGTAAATACTAAATTAACTGACACTAAGTGCAGTGATATTTTATCAATGTAAGTAAGACATCAAATAACGCTTCACAGACGGCGGTTTGGAAAAGCCGCAGACTGACAGTACTCTAGGGAATCACATGGAGTCCAAGTAAAGTCAAATTAATTCTCTTTTCCTGAGATAATCCCCTGAAGTCAAATCTATTCTTTTCTTAAAAAAAAATAATAAAAAAATATCCAAATTAACTTAAGACTCTCAGATCAATTTCAGGCCACACAGGTTACCGCTGGGTCAGGATTTCCCCGCGGTTTCCTTGCATTTTCGCTGAAGTTTTTCACATAAGCTCATCTTTACCTACATTTAAAAATGAGTCTTTTTAACTGTTTTGCTCTGCTCCTGTCATGAAACATACTGGGCTGAGGATTTGCTGGAGTATCTGATATCCATCCAAGCTGAGAAATCTCCTCACCCTGCAAAATTGGGATTCTGCTGCCGAGGGTTGAGAGGCAAGGTGGGTAGGGGTGTTGCGCACCATTTCTCTGTTTATAAATCCTGCTTTGGATTTGGCAGCTACTGATTCTGACATTTGTCCTAACCAGAAAACAAGCAGCCCCGGCAGGAAAAGCTGAATACTTACCAGTGACACCAAGTGAGGAGCACTTTGTGACAACACAGCTTAGCATTGCTTGACACAAGTCGCACTTCAAAATACTACAGTGCCACATCAAAGCCAGACAAATTTAGGTATTCACCAGGATTGCCAAAAAGGAACTTAATGATAAAGAAACATCTATCTCACCCCCTTGCAGATGGAGACAGCTTCTTTGGACAGTGATTTTGGATAGGAAACATTATGCTCCATTATGGACTGGAAAAGTTCATCTTCATCTTCTCCATCAAATGGAGGCTGTTGAAAATAAATCACAGGTAAGTTACTTATTATTTTGGTTTGGTTTTAAAAATTCTCTGGTTTTTTTATGAAATGGCATGACAATATTATGGCCACACTGGGTCAGGGCAAAGGTGGATCCAGCCCAGCAACCTGTCTGCAGTCACTCATAGATGTCCAAAGGGATCAGAACACATCAGCAGCCCTTGCTCAGGAACACACCAACCTCCCAGCCACCTCAGCCTGGGTATCTTCTGACCCAGAAGTTTAGCGTCTAACGGTCTCAGGTAGAAATTGAGGATAAATTCATTTTAGACAGTTCATTTCTGTCTTCAGCATGGCAGCCAGGTTAATGAAATATATGCAGGATTATCTTTGTGATCGTCTTTAATCAGCTTTTAAAGCCAGTGTATACCAGACAGACAAAATACTTTAAAGGGTGAAGTCTGGAGACTGTAACTTTCAATTACCGTGTGCTAAGGTATATCCATTCCTCACTTAATTCCAGTTAAACTCCAGTTTGTTTTACAAAACGTGGCTGTACACTCTGCTTCTGTAAAGGGGAGATGATCACAAAAGAGGGCTGCATTTTATTTTTAAATATACATGATGGGAAAGTGCCTGTGGGTGAGTCCCCAGGACACGGGCACTGTGCAAGGCTCAGCTAATGGTAAATCTCATTTTCGCAAAGGCATTCAGATGCCTAATATTGTTAACAACTGCAATTGCTACATTTTAAAACACTTTTAAAACGTCAACTGGAATTTAGTAGAGAAACTATTAAAGGCATTTGTTAAAAATATATCTTTTAAGCTTAGGAAATGTACGCCTCTCAGCCAACGCTCATTGGAAGCCGATTGCAGAATTCTTTTCCAACACAAGACTAACAGAATTCCTTACAGGTGGTAGTTATCTGCCATTTACTGCAGAACAGGCTTGCTTTTCCACTTGAGTGACTTAGAGAGCAGCGTCTCATTAGCTGTGCAGAATAAGGGGTCTGTAACGGAGCACATTTCAAGTGGCAAGCCCTGTACTTTACCCCCTAGGACAAACCACACAAAAACTGTATTCTTGTGACTTAACTGCAATGCAGAGCATATACACACTCTTATTATGTTTCCCTCCGGTTTCAAACTACTAAATGGTATTTCTGCCATTTGACATGCATTTTCTGGCTCAAGTGTCTCCCATTCAGTTTTGAGATGGCTGTTTATAACATTATTACAGCACAAAGAAGCCACATTCAAAGGCAGTGCTTGATTACGCGGGTGCAATATAAAAGACCTTCAAGCCTAAATACATTCTCAGTCGAGTCACTGAAGAGTACAAGGAGATAACAGCAGTACGAAGGGCCCCAGCCTTGTCTTCTAACGGTCTGACCCTTCAGGAAGCCTTGAAACAGAGCATTGTTGAGAGGCAGGAGGAGGTCACAGCGCACACGGGAGGGTGGCTCTTACCTGGCCAGCTAACATCTCATAGAGCAGCACTCCATACGCCCACCAATCCACAGACTTCCCGTAGGGCTGGTAAGCAATAATCTGTACAATCACAAAAAAAAAAACCAACCCACCCTTAGGTTAACTGACACCTGGTGTTGTGACATATTAGATAAATAGTGATATACTGAGATGAACATATTTCCTTGAAAAAGCCCAGAGAGCCAATCCCGTAATCCTCACTCCAGTTAATCACTGGTTTCAGTGGGAGTTGGATTGTTTTGCAAATGTTATTCTAAATCTGCCTGCATCTTTTGGTGCTCTGATATCTTGGGAAATGCAGCTCTTAGGAGACCTTGGGATGCACACGTGAAGGCAAAGGAGGAGGTGCTGCAGCACAGCGTAGTTGTGGTAAGTAAAGGAAAAAATGTTATCCATCCATTCGTGTCAAAGCTTGAAATCATGACACTTAACTTATGGACTATCAATAATTAAGCCTTTCGTTTCAATATTTATATTTTTGTTCTGCTGTAAAAGGAATGAAAATTTAAGAAAAGGGCAAACCCCTGAAAAGCTCAGTTCTGTCTTCCTAAGTTGCATGATAAAGATACCCCGTATGAAGCTAGATACCAAAAAGAAAGGGGTTTCTGCTGCTCATCCTAATGGAAATGTCAAGTACTTTGCATCCTCTGGGTTGGCATCTGACTCACACAGGAACACAAAATGAGGTCTGACACAACGAAAGGCTGCAAGTGCCAACAGCACACAGGTCCCCTCGTGCGTCATTTTCTTTAATCGAGGCCTTTTCAGAGATCAGTGTTAATTTATTTAAGAGATGCATTTGGGCATGCTATAGAGGAGTTCTGAAGTGCAGACGTTTTCCTCTCAGATCTCTTGCTAAAGAACTGGGAAGGGATGCTCTGAACCATGAGGGGATGCAGGTGGTCCCAGCCACCATCCATCTACCTTGGGGACGGCAGTGCCACAGCCTCCAGTCCCAGTGCCACTGCTCCACTGGAACCAGTAGAGAACTGAGGCAGGCATTACTCCAGATGGGCTTGCATTTCTTTTCTTCTCTGCGTGTGTTTTTATTCTTTGTGAAACACATTGCTAAGACAAGGACACATCACATATCCTAGATTTTTCAGTTGCCTGAAAGAGAAGTTCTGCAGTTTCTCAGAAAAATTGTGAGTCACCAGTCAATAAAGCAGGACAGCCTGGCTACTAAACAAAATTGTCGCCTCTGAGTGAATATATGTTCTTCCCTGGGATAACAGCAGCGCATGAATTAAAACTTACTGCAATGTTTCTATGCAACGGATTTCAAAATCAATCACACTTTGAAATACATTGACCAACCAGAGGTAATAAGATTCTCAGCTGGAAGGTCCTGCATAAAGGCAATCTTTATGTGTTGCTTTTTAGTAGTAATATGGGCTTAAAAATATGTATTTGTGACATTCATTTCATATTTGACGTATTTGGTTACTTCCTCTCTAATTTTTACCACCAGTAAGTTCCCAGAGGGCCACTGGAATTGATGTTGCTTCTTGAAAGACCAAACACTTCCAAAATTTTATCCAGAAAAAAATACCGGTGTTTATGCACGGAAAATGCCAAAACCTCATCATCCTCAACCCTGTCCTGACAACCTCTCCTTGCCTTATAGAAAAGAGTATTTCTTTTTTATCAATAAAAAGGGGTACTTTTCAGGTCACTGATATATAAGGGCAGAACATTTTGTACAATAACAGCGCTTCACGTAGGTGATTTTGGTAGGAACAGTTTATTTCAATTAGCAAATGAGAGAATGATGGATTCGTAGCAGCGGGAGAGAAAATGCTGCGGTGTTGTCATGGTTCTCAACCTGGCAGGCAGGTGTGTCCAGGAGGCCACAGGCTGCTCCTTTTCCTACTGTGAAAGAGTTTGGTGGGATTATTGAGGAGAGGAAATCTTTGAAATATGGCAAGGCAAAGTCATCAAATGAAAGATGTAACGAAGCACGGACTCAATGACGCTGTTTGTTTATCCAGCAAGAGGTGAGTCAAGATCTGCTTGTTCTCTAAATAGCATTCCCATCAGCAAATGTAATATGCCCCAATTAAATTGCCTTTGTGAGAGAATATCAGGCAGAATCATCAAGAGAGACAGAATTAGCATGAAAAAAGCTCCTGCATTTAATCTAACATATGGTCAGAGTCACTAAAATTTGCGTCCTATTTGATGCCACATGTCAACATCAGCAGAAGCAACCGATGAACGGGCCAGTGCCCCCTCTGAGCTGGCACACACCTCCCTTGCCCGAACCGGTTACATGATGAAAGAGAGGGACTTGAGAAATAAATACAGACACCAAGACTAGAAAGGTCCCACAGCAGAAAAATCCCGCTGCAAATGCAATGAAAACACTTGTTTCATTGAACTTATCATGAAGTAGGAAAAGGTGGCACTGCCACTGTCTGCTGCTGGACACTGGAAGGTTTTTTTTTCGTTTAATCTTAATTAAATACACCCAATTTGAATCACCAGCTTAATCCTGATAAGGATATGATACAAATGAAACACAAAAAAAGCAATCTGTCATGTTCTTTCACCAACCTGCATGTCATGTACGGAAACCGGTGGTTATACTCATCTTATTGGGAGCTATTCAAAGCATTAATTGGAAAATGTAAACGAGAGAAAGATGGCTCACTTCAAGGAAGGAATTACACGTGGGAGGAAGCAGATGAGTTTTCAATATACAGTCAAACATGCATTGGTACAAAGTCAGCAAGTTCTCAATGCTGTATTTTCGGTAGCTTCCTCCTCCTCCTCATGTATTACTTACAGCTGCTGCGCTCAAAGCCATCCCTGGCTGCCAAAATAATCCCATCCACACGTACATATTCTGGGATCTTTTAGAACAAAGAGGGCTGTATTAACCAGCCCTCCTGCCTCCCTGCAGTGTGCACAGCAGATCCACACAGCGGCGAGGGAGCTCATGTGCCTGGAAATGAAGACCAGTACCTCCTCCAGTTATGATCTCTGCTTCCTACTGGCCAGGGAGGAGCAGAAAGTTGCTAGGACCCTTCCCTTCCCCTCAATTCCCCATCATTAATTTAAATGATTGCCTCTTTAGTCTCCTTTTGCATTTCAAATGTCTTATTTTACCTATCTATTACTCTGTTTTAAGAGCTCTGCCTTTTCAGGTTCTGTGGATTTGAGAGCTCAGGAAGAACTTCTCTCATCAAGCCAAATTGGCAGAGGGCTATTGATTACTGCTTTTTCTTTTCCTTTCTTCTCCACCCCCCGCCACACACACTCCCCCCCCCCCCCTTTTGCCTTCAAGGAAGGCACAGTTAAGACCAGGACACTGAGATTAATACCAGCAATTTGTAGGAATGTTTAGATCATTGCAGCTGGTAGCCAGTTGGGATGCAAAGATTATATCCCAGGGGCAAGAGAAAGCCTTTCGTGAACATATCTTACGTCTACTGGAAAAGTTAAAAGCTCAGTTATTAAAAGAAATAAATATTACTAGCACAGGAAACAGTCAAATATACACTTTCCAAACCTTTCTAATACCTATTAGCCTCCCATAACCTTGGCCAACACGAAGTTAGAACTGAAGGTTTGGAGGCTATTAGATGGAGGAGAAGGGAAATGGAGTTTCTAATTTAAATTCTTCTCAAATTGAACATCAGTGCTCTAGCTGCTGCAGGGATGCTGATGGTGGGGTTCAGCACTGCACCACAGGCAGCGGGCTGTGCTGGCAGAATCCCTTCCTGCTAATCCTCTTGACATCCATCTCCTCCTGTCTCTCTTGACTGGTCAAGGAAATACAAAGTAATAATTGATTTCACAGCTATTTTAACACTCTGACCATAAATATTTAAGTTCAGCACATCAATAAAAAATCTTTACTGGATAACCACTTTCTGCCTGACAGAAGCGATCAGACCTGGGATTCTACCAGTTTAACCTCTGTGCATTTCTCAGATTGCACAGGATAAGAATATTAATTTCAGTGCATTATACACCTAAACAAGAACAAATGCTTAAAATAATAAAAAAAACATTATTTTATAGTACGCCAAAGTGTGCATGTCTGCTTTGCTGAATGCAGCACCACATTCCCCTGCTTTTCTGCCTGGAGACTGTACGTGTGAAGCCAGCCGAGATGCCCATTTGGTCCTTCCAGCCACGTTCTCTCTGAACTGTGCCTGTGGGTCGCTCGTGTCGAGGCAGTGTGGGCTCGTGCACCGGAGTCACGACGTTATTTCCCCAGTAGTGATGAAAAGAGCTCATTCCCTGTCTGAGCACAGCACACTCACAGGACTGCTCTACCCTAGGTACCTTCCACAGTTTATTTAGATTTAGCTCATTTATCGCCACCCAGCAGGGAACGGTACTGTGTACATGCATCCTCATTATAATCTATTACAAATTTATAAATTTTAGCCCACGGAAACGTGCTGAAATGCTCTTGCAAGCAAATCATAAACCTAACTTTGAAGTTTACCACCGACACAGTTAGCAATTTGTCAGTCACAATAATGTCTTCAGAAACAGAAGAACACCAGCCAACTAAAAAAATAAATATCTGTTTGTGAGATAATAGAAAGACTAATCTCCTCCCAGTTACCAAATGTTTTGGTAAAAGCTTTATTTCTTTATATGAGATTTCCAAATAAAGTGAAATAAATCATTACAGCACTGACCCATATTGAGCATTTTGGCACTGAAATCACATTCTTTGGTATTAACTGGCACAAGACTATTGCCACAGAAAGGACACTTTTTAATTTGTAATATTGGCTTCACTTATGTTTTGACAAGGGAAAATGAAATACTGCTCTGGTTGTTCTGATACCCTGCTGCAAGCCACAGCAATTTGTGGAAAAACAAGCTTTTATAATACACAATATTTCAATCTGAAAAGCACGAATTAGCAACTGGGAAAAAAAAAACAACCCCAAACTATTTTTCATTCCAATTTCACAGAGATGACAAAATTCACCTCAGACACTAATTTACTTGTCCATGTATAAATCTCCCATATTCCAACAAACATTCAATTACAGCCAGAAATGTTCCAGCCAGAGCTGCCTCTTGCCCAGCACCCAGCGAAAAGTGGAGTGAAAAATCTTGGATCAGGATACAGCCTCTTGTACTGAATTTGCAGCCAAACAAATCAAGACTCCTGAAAGCTCAGTATGCACAAATATCAGATTTCAAGACTCATATATTTGAATCATTTCCAAATCACCACATGTGCTCTTTTTTAATGTTTTATACCTAAACTATTGAAATATAAATCATATCCAGACTAAAAATCTTAACTCTAAGCTTGCATTTATCACAGTGCTTTAAAGTAGAACCGTGCTTCTCATGATCAAATTTCCATTTTAGACCCACTGCAGTTAGATTCATGTTTGCGTGTGATGTGCAGTGGCTCGGATGCAGCACAGGTGTCACCAGGTCACAGCAAAGCCTAGGCAAATTTTGGATTTATGATGTCAGCTCCATTCAAGCCCTGATCTTACAGCTTTGTTCAGGCTTTCGATGACTGGAGCTTTCCTGAGATCAAGAACTCCTGACACCTGAGTACCATTTGCAGGACATGGCTTGGAAAAGACTACAATAGTTTTGCAGGGAGGTCAGCGAAAAGCTTCAAGACCTTGTGAGTCCCTTCCCAAAAATCAATGAGTCATCTGTGATTTCCTGAAAATGCCAAACAATCCTTTAAATCTATATATTTTGGTAGCTGTTTGAACCTATGAAGAAACACATTAATGAAGCTATGTTTGCTCCCAATAAAATGTTTGCTGACCTCATTGACAACCTCAGCAACGCCCATGAAGTCTCTATGACTTCACAGATTGAAGCACAAAATTTAGCATAGTAACATTTCCAGGCTACGAGTTTAAAACCATAAGGTGGTGATCCTGCTTTTCAGTCTTTTGCTAGTATGAACGAAATCGGAAGCACAGATGACATGAAAAGTTAGGTTTTCTATCACCTAGATATTTTGTCAAACAGTGAAGCCCTACTGATAATACTGTTCGGGTTCTCTAAGTTATTCAAAATACCTGCAGAAGTACAAATGGTACCATCCACCGAGTATCCAGAGTTACAGTTGGTGATGTGAATTTTGTGTAGGGACAATTTTCATCTGAGAGACTGAAAGGTTCATGAAACGGTAGGGAGTTACCTCTGGTGCAATGTAGTCTGGAGTGCCACAGAAGGTCCTGGTTGTTACTCCATCTAACATGTGTTCTTTGCACATTCCAAAATCAGCAATTTTAATGTGTCCTTCTGAATCCAACATCACGTTATCTAATTTCAGATCCCTATGAAGAATCACAGTAATTTAATGTTAATGTTTAGGATCAGCTAGGGCTAACTTAGCTACTTGTGAGGCTAGGTGAGGAACATCTGCAGCTGGCGGGGCAGAGGGGACAGGGGTGCACAGGGACAGCAGTCCACAGCCTGCAGGGAGCTGGGCACCTCACTGTGGACACGTAAGAATGACCACAAGTCCTGAAACGGGACAATTACTGGAGCAATAGCTTTATATGACCGTGAACACACTCACACTGAGACTTCGGAACGTATACAAGTATTAAGCATCGCACAGGAATACACAAGATAACGTTTTACATTGACAAGAGTTTTCATTTGAGTTGGGCAGAGCACAGATGTTGGAAAAGCTCACAACAAAAAGAACACTACAGCGACTGCTTTTTAGAAAATGTTTTAAAAATGCCCTGAAACATTAAAGAAACCGATCCTTTTGGGATTTTAAAAATAGTTCAGAAATTACTTATGTCAGATTATACTCACCTATAAATAATCCCTCTGTTATGGAGAAAGAACAACCCAACTGAGATCTCAGCTGCATAGAACCTGTATGAAAAAAAACACGGATTTCTTACTGCCTCATGTCCTTCAGACAAAATACTTTGGAAATTTGTCATGGTAAAGAATGATTGTATAATAGCATATTAAGTATATAATATATATAGTGTGTATATGTATATTGAAGTATAAGAATATATATTACAGGCAGATAATATAAGACACCTTATGTCAACTGGACTTTTACACATTTTGAGTATTTGATGATAAAATAATCCAGAATTTAAAAAAAAACAACATTGAAAATGTCTCCTTAGACCACAAAAAAATGGTGCAGCTGGGGCACAGCATTTTGCTGCACTGGTCTAACTGCCAGCAAAGGTCATTATCTCTATTCACGTATCAATGCTGAGTTCAGGACGCTGCTCAATTTACATTGCAATTCGCATGGTACGAAATAATTTGCAGAAATAGTATTCCTTTATCCAGGCTGTTAATGGATGCATTACATACAGCTAATTAAAATTATTACCGTCTAAAATATAATTGCTGAATGTAGTTAAAAGATACATAATATCAATGGATGGTTGAAGCCAGTTGCTGTGGAACTGTGCAAAATATAGGCAAGAGGATTATTTAAAGATGAGGTTAATTTTTAGGCCAGCACAAGGGAGAGGAAGGCTCAGCTCTGACACTTGATCAGAGGTGTTTGGGAACGTGTGTGCTGGAAGATGTTCTACAGGCGTAAGCTGTCATAAAGCACCATAGTTTTCAATGGGTGTTGGCAAGTTACATTAGCTGGGAGTCAGGGATGATCTGACACCATCTAGTTTTTATTCAGGGAGTTGTTGAAATTTTGTTCTATATCTCAAATGCTTCTATTTAGAAAGCCTCTCATTTAAACAAGCCCTGATTACTTAAATGAGAAATTATTTCAGCTGAATTCTTAAAACAGTTGGTCACACTTGATTTTAAAGTTTCGCTGGTAAATGATTTATGAAACACTAATAAATGATGACGAGATGTTATAAGCATGACTAAAATGGTACTGATGGATGTAGTCACATTTGAAGATGCTACAGATCATTATCAGCTGCTCACTGATATGTCAGATGTACAATTACCTGAGAGGGACCATGTATATCAGCAACTTCTAATCATTTACTAACTTATCACAAATAAAACTTCTATAAAAAACTAGGATCACAGAGATTCTTATAAGCTATGCATTGAATTTATCTTGTATAAACTATAATTTATACTGCAATGCTGAGCCTATTTGTATTGCCTTTCCCTGTAACATTAATTCAGACTGAAATGTTCTAACCACTTTTTTTTTTTTTTTTTTTTTTATATTCAGTTCTAAAAACACCAGAATACCAAGTAACATCTTTAATTTCCTGTTGCCTTGTTTAAATTCTTGTCACTTTTAAAGCAGACATTGCATGCCTTTGTTCGTGCTGTGTTTTTCAACAAAAAGGCACAGCTACCTTTGGTCTATGTGTGCCACCAACATATTTGACATAAACTTCAGGTTTTGGGGGCCTTAGAAAAACACACTCAAAACCCCCCAGCCTGGACTTCATACTGAACCTGGGAAGAAGATGCAACCTAATCCTCTTACAGTGTAAAATTCAGATGATGACATGATTTAAATACATAAACATGAACACTCACACTGCTTGTGGCTCCTTAAATTTTCCTACTTGCTGAATGTGATACATGAGATCACCACCATTCACGTACTCCATAACGAAATACAGGCGGTCCTAGGGTAAAGTATTAAAAATGCACATAAATACATTAGAGAAAATATTAGATATGCATTGATCAGCAAAAAAGTCACGAATATGTTATTATAAAGCTTTTAAGATTATTAGGACTGGTTGTACATTCTGGCAAAATTGATAGATCAGGAAATGGAAGTGGAATGTTTTGTAAAACCGGCAAGAGTAAATGACTGATGAGATCTGCCTAGATTTACTAATTTTAGTGATGCTCTTTCATATATTATTTGTCTACAAGGTTCCCATAATTATCCACATGTAGTTCTGTCTGAAAAATCTATTTCTCTAAAAAAAAAAAAAAAGAATCTTCTAAAAAAAAATTATTAGAGATGGTTGAAAAACCTTGGTTTGAGACCACTTCTAATCCTTCCTAATAAGTTCTCCTTTGGAAGATGGCAGGTATTAAATAAATATATATATATTTATTATTAAAAGAAGGCAAGAAGAAAAACAATTGTAGGGTTTACAAAAGTATCTGGAACCTTTACACGTGACACTAAATTAACTTCTCGTAAGCACACATTTCAGCTAGTGGGAGGTGGCAATACTGTATTTCGGAGGGAGAGTTTTCCTGCACAGTGAGGGTGTTTAAAGGCCATATCCAGCTGTCTCAAAGCAAACGTGACCATAACATATTTCAGTGCACTTAAGGAGTATTTTCCCACCCAGTGACCTTCAGACAATAAGACTTAAAAGAGTGGGTCTGTCTCCCAGTTTTCAGAGGACTAAAACTCAGCTCTTCCAAGTGACTTCAGTACGAATATGTTGATTACACTCTACAGACACCTTTGACTTAGGGTGGAAGATTTTGACCACCTAACATTAAAAATTCTGGTGGACAATATCATGGCAAGCTTACTACCTGCCATTACAACGTGACCCAGACAGCGTACAAGATGCATTAATAGTCTTCCTCCCCATTATGGAAGAAATATTTTTGGCTTCCTCTGATTTTCGTTTAGATATTTTGGACAGAAACATTATCCTGAAGTATCTGCACAAAAGTTCCTATCCAATACTCTGATGGGAAAGAGACTCATTACAAAGATGCTCTGGTTCAGTCTCTTTCCTTCAGCACCAATCAAAAGTCTCCAATCACCCAATAACTAAGATTTCAAACATTACCTTTAAAAACTGTGATTTCCTAAGCTGGGCTCAACAGACCAGCCATAGACAAAATGTTTAATTGGCCAGATCGGATTTATAAAATTTAGATTTTTGTATTAATTGACTTTATTGTAAAATCCATGGCAATAGAAGCTTGCATCTAAAAGCACTAACCAAAATTTAGTTATTTTTCCTATGGTCACACAGTCTATGCCTTTTCTTTATACAATTTCTCATTTTTGTAGCTAATATTAATCCCCTAGAATATTTCATAGCACCAAGCACAAACTACTCCACGCTTTGGAAAACATTAACTAGATTAGGCAAAGGCAAAGCTGTTAATGATTTATCTAGGCCTTTATGCAGCTCCATTGCTTTCGTGCGTGATAAAACAAAAAAAAATGATAATATAAATACCAAAACCCCTCAAATTTTTTCCTTCATTCCCCTTAACTAGAACTAGACACTTGTACTTTTAAGACGTTACATTTAAAATATACTTGCTCAAAAGATAAGATTAAACAAAGTGTTTTTACATTTACTGATGAGACTAATCTTTTTGGCTACTAATGAAGTTATCTAAAGATAAAGAATGAAAGGGAGACAGAATACTATTTCTACTAGGATATCTCTTACCTTATTACAACCATCTTCATTATTATAAGTAGAGGTAGGAAATATATTTTAGAAAGCAAGAATTACCAAATGTAATAGTTCCCAGATTCACATTTTATTGTGATTAATTATGTCTACAAATCTGTTGCGTTCAGGCCATTTTCTGCTCAGAGACTGGCAGACGTTAATTGGAGTTGAAAATGCCTCTAACACCCCAGACAATTACGCTGTGAAATGCTAAGAGGGTGACGTGGCTTGTTTGTGGAATGTTACGATGTTATTACTGCAAACTACCGGCTGCTTGGTTGTTCATTTGTTTTTAGATTAAACCCCATCAACAATGTAAGAGGTGAAAGATATAGAATAGTCAAGTGGAAACCCGACGTAAGGCCTTTCATGGCTGCGTGAGGTAACAGCCCAGCCTCAGGGCACTCGTTCAAGGCCATCGCTGTAAGATGGCTACAAGGTGGGTCAAGAAGGGCCTCGGTTTCTTGTGAATAAATACCTGTAGCCAGCTCGGAACACTTGGAGCCAGGCCACCAGCCTCGGGGTGTATCCATGCCCGCTCCGAAAGCCAGAAGCGCACCAAGCGCCAGCTGCCTCCCGCGCAGCTTTCCATGCCGGACCGGCACGGTGCCGCCATCCCGCAGCCTGTCCCCGGGAGGTGCTTTGCAATGTGATGGGGAAATGCCGCTTCATGTGTGTAGAAGGAGGGAAGGAAAAAAAAAACCCAACCAACCCAATGCTTTCCTCTGTGCCAGGGGTGCCAGAAAACTAAATTAAATACATCAACATTGATCGATGACTAATCACCTCACGATATAGTAACAACCATTGAGACTTTTCATGTACTATCCTCGCATCCTTAAAAGTATTCAGGAACGTTTGGGGATCGGGGCTGAAGGCTCTGACGCACCAAAGCACACGTTATTAAATTTATGAATTGTCACACTGCTCCGCTTGAATTACTGTATGAAGAAAAATCTTTAAACCTAGGTTTTATGTTTAAAATACTAATGGTAATTACATGCGGTATCTCTTTCTTTACCATCTCCTATGCAGAGAAGCTATGGTATATACCAGGGGTCCTCAAACATTTTAAACAGGGGGCCTGTGCATGGATTAAGTGGCAGGCAGTCATCTGCGGCTGCTTGGTTCCCCCCCCACCCCGCCCCAAAC